>PVIW01000600.1:0-166014 GCA_004026585.1 Noctilio leporinus
CCTCTCCCTTTCTCTTCCCTTCCTGTTCCTCTTCTGCATGGGTACTGTGATACAACTAACATGTCAGTATGTTTGTTCTCCATAACACATAAACATACACTCATCATTGTGATATATAGATAAAATATGTGCATGTTATGCATCTATACATACACGCAGAGAGGGCAGAGTGGAAGCCTCCTGTGGTCTAGTCCTTGGCTCTCTCAGGTGATCCAGTCTTTTAAATCCCATCTAGCTGTTAAGAGTCTGTTGCTCTAAGTTCTCAGTTCTAGTAAACTCAAGTTCAACACCCACACATTACAAAACCTACCCCCAGCCCCATCCCCACTAGAAAGCAGAGAATTGAAAAGTCATGTATCATCTTATACACACTTGACTCTTTAAGGGGAAAAAACTAAGTTTTACAGTACTAAAGGCTGTAAAAAACTGATTAATGTGGAATCCCATAGATGGCTTAATGGGAGAATAAATGGAATCCACTTTGGAAAACAATTTGGCATTGTCTTTCCAAGCTGAACAATGACAAGCCCTATTCTTTATATTTTTCCTTTTAAAGGAAGAGTATTTTATTTTTTAATTATAGTTTACATTGAATGTCATTTCATATTAATTTCAGGTATACAGCATAGTGGTTAAACAATCACAGACTTTAAAAAAAAAAAAAAAGTGGCCCCTCCAAGATTTCCAGTACCTAACTGGCACCATACATAGTTATTACAATATTAGTCACTGTATTTCCTATGCTGTACTTTACATCCTTGTGACTATTTTATAACTACTTCTTAATTCCTTCACCTTTTCATCCAGTCCTCTAGCTCTCCTCCCCTCTGGCAATCATCAATCCGAGTCTGTTTCAGTTTTGCTTCAGACCCTACTCTGAAGTGTGCATACCCCAAATAAATGCTTACATATGTTCTGGGTCCATGCCAGCAAAATATAAAAGCAAAAACAATAAACAAGCCAAATGTCCATCAGTAGGGAATGAGAAAAACAACTGTAGTATTTTCACATCACAGACTATTACATACCAGTGAAAATTAATAAACTATAAGTACACACAGCAACATGAATATATTTTGGAAATATAATTTTAAATAAAAAGAAATTCCTAGACACCTGCCAACAAGATGATAGATTTTTTTAAAAACAACTTAAAAACAAATGCAACTAAACAGTACATTTTTCAAGAATAAAGACATTGATATAAAGTTGCCTTTAAGATGAAATACAACAGATTGATAAACATGAATGTTAGGAGAGTCACCACCCATGGAACAGAAGCAGGGCTTGGGGTAGAAAAATACACAGCAAGATGGAAATTTTCAAAACATAACTCTTGAATTGGATGGTGGTTTGTGGATTTTTGTTTTATTTTTAAGCTAGCATTTTTTACATACTATTTCATAAGTATCAAATAATAGAATAAAATAAAAATTAAAAAATGTTCCTGACCTTTTAAATTAGTATATAAAATTAAAGCACTTATCTACAATGTCTTGTAATTGTTCTTTAAAAAATTAGTATATAAAATTAAAGCACTTATCTACAATGTCTTGTCATTGTTCTTTTAAAACCATAACCAGTATAAGGCATTGTACTTAGCACTGCTGAAATTCAAAAAGAAGGGCTGTCTTTGAAGAACCAGCTGTCAAATAGCAGGATGGGGAGATCAAACTGGAGACAGGCACAAGGAAGTGAGTGTTGTAAGAGGGGTCAATGGATTCACTCACTCAGCTGACAGCTGGTGTCAAGCACCCAAACTAACCTCAAGGATAAATGAAATAAAATCCCCCTATTGGTCAGTATGATTGAAAGAACTTAGAAAATAAAGGCAAGACATTGTCACCTATTGAATCTGGGAGATTTTACCTACAGAATGGTGTCACAGTCCTCAAACATGCAAGATGCCACTAAAAATTCTGACCTATTTTCCTAATACCCTGAGCTGGCCTCATCCTCCAGGCCTTCTCCTTCCTTACCCTCGGTACTCTGAGGTTAAGTGTCTGCAAATGACCCAACAGAGTCACCCTCTTCCTCAGAGTCTAGCTGTGCCCACGAACACTGACAATTTTGAGAAGACATGGGCTTAAAAATGCCTGGCAGGGTTTCACAGCCAGCCCCTCTACATGTCATGACACAGGGCCAGTTCCTTCCCTGGGGCAGCCTCTGGAGTGGATCTCCAGCTCTTGAAAACTAAGAGGCTTTTGAAGTCTGCCTGCTTTCTCTCTCACCCTTTCAATTCCCGTCTTTCCAAGTCAACTCACGATCAGGAGAGGGCCTTCTGCTCCCAACGCAGCATGAGAAGCAAAGATGATGCAATGTCAGCACCACCACCCCCGCCCCACACAGGGAGCACATTGTTCAGCGAAAAGGAACATCTCAGACAGAATGAGGCAGAGTGCCCCCAAAATATCCAGGGAGAGAAAGACTCCATCTCTGGGGGAATTGGAGAACTCTTGGTGGAAAAATAACATTATAAATAGACCTTAAAAAAATGGCCCCTGGCTCTCCCCAAAACCCATCTCAATCTGCGTGTGAAGATTCAGGAACAACCGTATTCTACAACATGTCATATCCCACCATAGGCTTGGAGGTCCACATCACAAAATTTGAGAGAGAATATTTTCGTTAATTTATCTAAAAATTTCACACCCTGCTTTCCAAACCTACCTCTTCCCACTTACAAAATTATAGGTTCCACACATCTTCTATTTAAACACCCCTTTCTTCTTTTCACACTCTTTCCTTCTATTCACCCCCTTTAATCCCCCAGCTTCTAGATGCCTGTCATCTACTGAGTTATCCTACATTAAATTGTAGGAAAAGTTGTACCTCAAGAGAAGGGTTAAGGCTGCAGGGAGGGGTGCTTTGCTGTTGGCTTTGTTTCCAAGGACTGGCCTTCCAGTAAAATTAGCAGTTCTCCAGTTTACAGAGGAAGCACTAAAGTAGTCACTAAATGCCAACCCAACACTTGAAAAACATGTCAAATTTTATTTGTACATAAAACTTCTACCATTAATGTACATAAATGTTTACTAAAAAGGCCAGGAGGAACAATCATTAAGTAGATTGACAGACCAGCTGCTGAGAATGGACAGAGAGGGACTTAACAGACGCATCTGGTACCCAGGAATCCACACGCAACTCATGAATCCACACCAGCCAAGTGACACTAGCATGGACTGCCTGCTGGGGTGAAAGTAATAGAGCTGGATATGATAGGGCATTTGTTAGAATGAAGAGATGACTGTCTAGTTTAAATTTGGTGCCATCTCAAGTCACATTGTACTTATGTAAGAGAATCAGGAAGAATGCCCTGAAAAACTATGTATGGAAAAAAATAATTTGCAACTTATTTGCATTTTGCTGAGTCATTGTGGACAAAAATAACAGTGTTAATTCTCTGAGTGAATGTGACTGAAAATAATCATCCAGATACCCAAAGACTCTGAGGAACTCAGATTTTAAAAAAGAAGAAGATAAGCATTTTAGATATGAAATATTGAACTGTAGGAATTTCTGCTGCCCTATGGAACATGTTAACATAGATTCCTAATCCAACTTGTCTGTGAATAAGCTGATTATTCTATCTTCTGTCTCTTTTGTGGTATTATTTTCAAAAACATGTTTTCAAATAATGTATAATAGAATCCTTGATCTAATTTTGCAAAGAAGTGCTATAGAATCCAAATATACTTCACACAAGTAGAAATTATAAAATGTCTCTCTTGTGCTGTGGGAAAGAACCTCACCCACCAGGATGCCCACAGGAAAATGTAAGTTCAGGGAAAAGATGAAAAACCGATTGAAGCAGGTTTTATCCAACTCAGGAAGAATTTACCAGTTACTAACTCAAGGCTGCTATAGCACTTTATTATCTTGAAAAATATTTAGCATGGCTTCTTCCTTATATAATAGTGAAAAAAAGAGTTCTGTGACATGGATGCAAATGAAGCTCTGTAATGACAACTGTTGCATTTTCTGATAGCTCAGACATCACTCAAGTTCATCACTGGCAAAAGTGATGCTTTTATGGCCATGGCTCAGTGGGTTGAGTACCAAGCACTGGCCTGCAAACCCAAGGGTCCCTGTTCAATTCCCAGCCAGGGCACATAACCAGGTTGCAAGCCGGGTCTCCAGCCAGGTCCCCAGCTAGAGGCAGGTGAAAGGCAACCATACACTGATGTTTAAAAAAAAAAAAAGTGATGCCTTTGCATTCACATCATAGACCAGATCCAATCCATAGGCCCAGCACACAGGAACAGAAGTTCCTGCACTGAAACACATTTGTCAAAGACACATAATAGATCATTCAATTTAGGAAAGCCACTAACAGTAGCCTACACTCTGCTAAGATTAATGAGCAAAAAAACTTATCCATGTTGTGATGACTTTAAGGACTTTTTAAAGGTATAGAGGGCCCCAAATGAACCTGGACATTATATCAAAGTATTTTCATTTGAATATATAGCTATGCTTTTCTTCAGTGTTTTTTGTTGTTGTTGTTGTTGTTGTTTGTTTGTATTTTTATTTCAGAAAACAAATGAAAATGATGGCTCCAGTAGTATAGTACAAATTTAATAGTTAATAAAGAGCTTGAGGGGAATAATGAAATCTAAAAGACGTAAGATCTAGGACCAGGTGCAAGCCAGATGCTATCGAAAGGAAGAATTCAACACATGACAAAACTTCCTAAAGGTTCTAAAATCACTTAAAAACAAAATGGGCTGCTTTATCAGGTGGTAAACTCTCCATCACTAGAAACGTGCGAGGTGAGGCAGGCCTTGTCAGGGATGCTGTGCAGTAATTCCTCTCAGGGCTGCAAAAGACAGGTGGGCTTCGTTCCACTGCCCCCTCCTTTCCCTCTGAAAGATGTCGTGTGTGCTTGGCTAAGTCCGGTGATGTCGACCTGGGAGGTGTTAAGCCAGTATTCCAGAGAGCATGTTAATTCTGAATAGCACCGGGACCCTGGAGATGAGTGAATAATAAATAAAGCGTTTCTTCCTTTGTGGGTAGCGTCTGTCCCTGTTCATTAAGCCTCTCTTTTCTGGACTGCCAAGGGGGGTTTTCGGAGACATGACGCCTGTAGGTATCCTCACCGCTGAGCAGAGCCGCTGAGCAGCTCCAAGCATGCTGCCTGCCCTCCCCAAAGGGAAAAGCCTTTTCTCCATCTACGGCCCCTCACTTACCCACTCCCCCGTGCTCTGGATATCAAGTATGATACACACAATCTGTATACATGTTCCCAGCCCGCTATCCATTGTCATTTATTACTAAATGACTTAGATATAAGCATGACAAAGATCACCAATTACGGCCTTATTTTTAAGCCACTTATTTTTATACTACAAGGTCACATTATGGAATGTTGTTTTTTTATTAGTCTAACTCAAAATTGTAAAATCGGAGGCTTTTATTCTCTCCTCAGAAAGCAAATTAGTCTGCATTTTTCACAGCACCCATTTGGTGTTTTGATCCCGAGAAATGACCGAAAGCGAGAAGCGGAGAACCCGGGAGCTCGGGAGGAAAGCCAGCCCGCAGTAACTTCCTCTGCGGCTGGGCGCTCGCGACCGTGACCGCTACTTAGCACAACAGGACCGTGGGGCACAGGCAACAGACAAGACGCACTCCGGGCCTCTGCTCAGCCCTGAGGCTCATCGCCTCCGGCAGCGGTTTGCACATAGACCCCTCCTCTATGAACTACCCTTTCTAGTACCACTGAATTCTTCCAATTCTCCTGTTTCTCCGGTGCTCATTCTACGCCTCTTTTGTTAGCTTCATACTCTCTTTTCATTTAAATGTCACTCTCCCTTTTCTTTCCGTATTCCCCCTTCCTTGCCCTCAAGTCCTAATTACCTCATTGAAAATGATTCTCTGAGTTGTATCTCCATCCCTGACCTCTGCCCACCGCTTCGGTCCTGCGTGTAAACTGCCTGCTGGACATCTCGGCTGGACCGCACTGACCTCGGAATCACAACAGCACGTTAACTGGTCACGTCCCTGGTCCCTTCGGGCTCCCTCAAGTGGAAAACAATGGAGCTTAACCAAGTCACCTCCAAGGTTCCTCCTAAACCTACAATGAGGCAAGTTTGTCAGATGTTGAACGCCTCCTCTTCCCCCACAATATGCTCTTTTCTTGTTTTCTGCTGGATTCCCCCCAAAGTAAACTCCAACCCCCCAAAGATCACCAGTAAAAACAGAAAAGCCAACCTCAACCCAGGTCCCCCTCCAGCGTTTTTCACACCTCACTCCACCCCACCTTAGCCCTTCTCAATCTGCCTCTTAGCTTTTTTATCTCTCCAGGACATGGGATACTCCAGCCTGCATGGAGGTGGTCAACTCACATTTTCCTAAATACCCCCCAGTTTCACACCTCTGTGGCTTTTCTCCTCCCCCTCAAACAGCTCGCTCCCACATTTCTCTGCCTGCTAGAATCCATCCACTTTTCCCATTCTCAGTTGCCATCCGAAAGTAAGCCTTTCCTGAACGCAAGTGTCTCTTGGACATCTTTTGGATGCTCTTTGCCAGTGGTCCCTAGCCATGACTTCATTTGCATCACCTAGAAAGCTTTACTGAACTCCCAGTCCTGCGGCTGCACCCCAGACCAATTAAATCAGAACCTCTGGGGAAGAACTGGCTGGGGTGTTTTTCTATCTCCCAGGTGATTCCAATATGCAGTTGAGTCTGGTCGATAACCTCTGCGTTACCCCATTTATCACTTGCTTCCTTGTCGTTGTAATTACGCTGAATTTGTCTTATTCCCACCACTAAATTTGAAACTCCTTGAGGGCACAGACCATCTTACCACATCTGCTTATCCCCTGCAGTTCTTAGTGAATCAGAAAGGCAATAAATATTGTGGAATTGAATTTGGAAACTTGAAATTAACCATAAACTTCAATTTTCGATCTTGCATATAATCTTAGAAGAGGAATCATATTAATGGAAGACTAACGTGAATTTTTTTCGGAAACAGGATGTTGTTTGACCTTACTAAAAATATTCTGATGTGCCTTTGAAAACAGAATAGCTCTTATTAAAGACCAATGACCTGCAAATATATGGATGGCTAATGCTGTCCTTAGCCCTTATACTTTCCTTTCTGAATTCTTCAAAGACGAAAGCAATATCTGTGATTCTTTGAGAACCAATGGCAAAATGTGAGCATGCACATATAGGTTCATTTCTAATTAAAATCAACAAAAACAGTCAGCGACTTACACAGCGATCTGCCTTCCGCAGGCCTGAGACAGAAGGCACCACAAGCAAAATGCAATGGGAACTTAACACAGAGTGTCTGACCTCCTTTCAGGAACCACAGAAAATGAAATGAAAAAAGATATCAGGAAGACCTGTCAGCCTTTGGTGAGGCTACAGTACTAGGGAAACTGCTTTCTTAGCTTCGACCTGTCCAGTACAGCCCCGTCTCACACAATCTTCTAGATTTTTGACAATAAGGTTATCAAAGAAGAAAAGATGATAAAGAATGAAAGTTAAGATTGTATTGGTCCAAAGAGAGACTGGTGCTGTTTCTTCCTGCTACACTTTTTCCCAGCCACCCAGAATAGTTAGCAAAACCCTTTCAGAACTAAAATTAGTCGATATGGCAAACAAAACCATAGGAAGTCCTATTTGACATGGAGAAGCGGCTAAAAATCTGCTTCCTTACTCCAACCTGGCTCTCTTTCCTGGTGAGAAAGTAGGAGGCAACTCTTAACACAGCAAGAGAAGCACCTCAGCCCTCTTTCCTGTCCCACATCTTGGGAGAAAGGGCTCCAAGTCTCTTAGCACATGAACATGACCAGGAGCTGGGAGGCAGCACTGAATAGCAGTGGGACAGGCAGGGAACCCCAAAATCTCCAAGTCAAGTGAAGGCAGGGAAAAGGCTGGTCAGAAACAGAGAAATCAAAGGTGAGGAGGTCTATCTTGCCTGATTCAAGGCTCTGAGAGGGGAAATAGAAACAAAAGAAAGCTCACCAGAGTGTGTAACCTGTAAAGATGTGTAAGAAAGATAGCATTCCATCAACTGCCAATGACATGAGCAAATATTTCTTCAACATTTACTGAAAAGACACTGTGCTGGGCCAATAATTGATAGATCTTGATTTTGAAAAATAATTCAAAAGTAAATATGGACATAGTGCATATTTAAAGACAATGTCATTTTCTCTCTTCCTCCATTTTCCCATCGAAACTTAATTTTTTGTTCTCAGTGAGAATGGTTGCCCTAGCTGGTGTGACTCAGTGGATTGAGCATCAGCCTGCGAACCCAAGGGTCTTGGTTTGATTCCCCATCAGGGCACATGCCTGGGTTGATAGCCACATCCTGGGTTGGAGGCATGAAAGAGGCATCCAGTTGACATTTCTCTCCCTCTTTCTCCCTCTCTTGCCCTCTCTCTAAAAAGAAATAAAATTTAGAAAAAGAAAGAATGATCTACTTTATCCTCCAGTTCATAACCGCAAGTTCTGTATACAAAAGACTAGTAACACTTTTTGAATCAAGGAAGGGGAATGGAAAAAGGGTGGGAGGAAGGCTTTTCACTGTTGGCACCTTTTTTAATTTTGAACTGTGCAAATATTTGAAAATAAGTAGGTCATATTGTCAAATAAAAGTAAATGCTTCTTACCTACTTTAAATGTCCAAACTGTATTAATGGGTTTTTTAAAGGTATTTTAGGAGAAATATTATTGATTTTTTTCAAATTTGTAGGATTTTCATAGGTTCCAGATAATATAGTGTGTTCATCTAGTTACTAAGCCTATGAAAGGCAATTATAAATATTTTTATTATATGTTGTATAATATATTAGATACATCACACATATTTTTTTAAATGTGGGATTCTACTATATTATGCAACACAGATTAATAAACTCATTTTATTCAGACTCCTGGGATAGTACAACTGAGCCAGCAATAGTGCCCTAAGATCTAAAGATATTTGGGGGTTTTCTTGATCCTTACATCAAAAAACATTTCTCCTTGAGGCTTTGACAGAGAGCTATGCCACTTGAGGAAAATGAGCTCATTGTAGTCTGAGCTGTGAACAGGCTGGTCCAACCATAACCAGGTAACTCAGGCCAAGTTACCCATATACATTCACTTTCTCAGCTAAAACAGCACAGTGTGATTATGAAGGCTCATTAATGGCCAGTGGGGTTCTTTCAGATGGAGTGTGAAACCCTTCCAAACATTCAAAATATTGGGTTTTTTTTTCCTTCCTCTTACAGGTAAGTGAAAAGATGCCACTGTGTTTTCTCAGATGTGTCTCCTGGCAGGGGAGCTGTGGGGATGTTACAGCTGAAGGCGACATTCTGCTGAGCCGAAGACAACCATGCAGTCACATAGGACAGTGTGAGAGCTATTTTAACACTTCTGGAGACCTGCTCCACAAAATCAATAGGTCAAAAGGATTTCCTGTATCTAAAAAGCATGACAGTAAAACACACAAGAAATCCTGTATTTCATTTCACCTGAAATGAAATGCCAAGAATACGTTATAATCTGGCTTACACTCGGAGTTCCGACCTTGCCCTCAGCTGTAGGCCAGCAAGAATGATGCACGAAGCAGGAGAGAGATGGCCTGTGTGCTTCTCCCCAGTTGTGAGGGGTCCTCTCCTCTTCATAAATGTCAGAACCACACGGGGAGCAGGTAAAGAACACCAACCTCAGACCTGCTCCAAAATGGTCAAGTCAAAGTCTCTAAACTTGAGGCCCTGGTTACTTCCCAGGCTGAGAGTCACTGGTTTATATAAAGAGTAGTTTCAAAATGTGATTAATAAAGGTAAAAGGATTTCTGAATGCAAGGACCATCTTAAGAAGGAATTAAGATATTAGTTGCTGGGATTGCAGTCTCAAGATAGGTAGTATGAGGGTGTGTGTATGTGTGTGTGTGTGTGCTTATAATACAACATATTTCCTCTGTGTTATTATGTTTTTGCTTGCATTTACAAAATTGCCTTAGCTAATAAAAACTTGGGGCAACATGGGCATAGAAAGGCATCCATCAAAGAAGTAAAAGATGTCCCCTCACACGAGGGAAGGCTTCTGTTGCGTAGGTGCCAACTACTTTGCCTGCCTGAAGAATGCACACTCTCGCGTGAAACCTTGGCTGGAAGATTCTACGCTGAGCCAGGAAGCATTTTCTGTTCCCCACAGCAGCAACCAGTTGGCAAGGACCTTGCTCACACACACAGATCCTGTCTCTCTCAGGTCTCATGGCCGGAAGCTTCCTGGGCACTCGGAGCAAAACATCTCCTTAAATGCTTTCTCCTCTGCAGAAGGCATGTCTGTATGCTCCATGGACATGTGTGTTGGCAGGGGAGAGGTTTCCTCTAGGATCTCCTTGGAAGATGCATGTAAAGCACTCGTGACCTGTGGACAGAGGCATCTGCAGGCAGCACCGGTACTCCTTGCCTATCATGACACTCGATCAAGAGCTGAGGAGTGTCTTCCTTTCTTTGGCTGTCATTAAGCCCCTCTGTAGTCTGGGTTTTGTCTGCTCCAGGCAGACTCCCACCTCCAGTGTGAGGCCAGGCTTCTTTCATTTCGCTTCATTTGGGATGTAACTCAACCTTGTTAGATGACAAACACCCTCCAGGGTGTCCTACTTTTTCTGGATCTTTTCCTGTGTCAGAGTTCCTGTAGCTCTGTCTTTCTGTGCTTTAGGAGAATAGCACCCCACCACCTCCCCACCCTTCCCAGAGAAAGAACCCCAGGCTGGCTGACCTGCTGTTTAAAGCACCAGGCCATCATGTTTAACTATCTAAAGTGAAGATTATGAATAGGTGAAGTACAATGACAAAATTATATCAACGAGGTTTGAAAATAAATGGAGCATGCTCTGAAATTGATTTGATTGAAAGAAAAAATTATTCAAAATCATTTGGAAAATTGAGTACGGAAAAAAAGTTGTCCTTTCTCTGTCCCTGCCTAGACATTTCTTGGTTCCTTCCTTCTCTCTCTATCCAAATCCTATTCATTTCCACTCACGGTGCTTTCTCAGGTCTGAGAAACTAATGGAGGTAGAAGTAGTGTTTCTTAGAGGAACCAAAAAGTATTTCAAACCATATGGACTCCAGAAGACAGTGTACTGGAATGTCATGGTGCTCTGGAGTTCCACAGACTTGGGGTTGTTAGATACTTGATCTGCCATATAATAACCATATATTGTACCTTGAACAACTGTCTTGATCTCTTTGGGCCAAAGTTTCCTTCTTATTAAAAGAAAACCAACATCTTGGAGGTCTGGGATGAGTATTAAATGAAGTTACATGAAAAATTAGTGTTGACAAAATGTTTTTGGAAGACACAAATTGGTTAAGAGCGAGGGCTTGAGAGTTTAAGTTCCACCTTCGGAACTTAAACTGGTCATTTAGCCACTGGTCATTTAGCCTTGGGCAAGTTACTTAACCTCTTTAAGCCCCAGTTTTTTCAGGTGGTAAGTAGAAATTTGAAGTTTAGCTCATGGAAATGGCACATTCCAATTGCTCAAAAAGTCATAATTTTAGGAAAAAAAATTATTTTAAATTGCTTTCAGATTTATTAAGGTAATTATTTTTCTATTAACATGTATATAACTCTGTCCCAAAATATTTGCTTTACTGGTTTATAAAGAATTTGCTAAAGAATACAATTATCTCCATATATATGCTGAATGTGTTTGTTTAGTTACCAGGTTCTTTTTGGCATGGAATGTTTGTTTTGAACAACTAAATCAAAGGTTACATTGGACTGGTTAATAACACATGCCCATGAATATGTTTCTGTCCCCAAGTATAACTGAACCTTGTCACCTTACACAAGATAATCAGCTGCCCCATGATTGAATTGGCTCTAGGTCAGGATCTCAGGAGTCACAAGTCAGTAAGAGAGGGGTTTCCATTGTAATTAAGAATTTGGTCCAGCCAGCTTACATGGTTCTGATAGGAGTCCAGGAATCGGGTGTGGAAGCGAGGGGAGAATTGACACTGTAGAGGGACTGTGTTCCACTACGAAGCTGAGACTGGACCCCACGCACATGCAGCCTGCCTGACCAGACAATGTGCTGAGCCCCAGTCTGCCCCATGATATTCTGTTAGTGGAGATACCATCATGACAAGAAAATCTGATTTCGCCTCTGTATTGGCCACATCCATCCTGAAAGGAAGCATGCTCAAGAAATAAGAGAATCTGGTGCCCAAAACAGGAACAAAGCCTGGAAGAGAGCTGCTGGTAATCCTTCTTTTCTTTTGTTTACTTGCCTAGTTTGAGGATTTTACAGTTTGGTTGATACATATGGGTAGGTGAAATAAAATTGTGCAACATTACGCAATATCTGGGTGCAAGAGTGAATTCCATGCAACTTTAAAGAAACTTTGGATTCTGAAATGCAGAAATTTTATGTTGTTTTCAAGGATCAGTTGAGAATTAAAGCATCAGGACGCTCCCAAATTCCTAGGTGAAGGACACTCAACATATCAACCCTCTTTCTCTCTGCCATGTGCCCTTGGCCACACATGAAAATGTGTGCATACGTGTTCTCACACACACACATTCACACACATACACACACAGATCACGTTCAGCAATGCTCTTCAAACTACCACTCAGGTCAACAATTGCCTATTTTACCTGTCCTATGAGGCTACTAATCTCAGTTACCTAATATCTCCTTCCTCCTGCCAGAGTCTGGATGTTTCTGTGGCATGTTTATGAAACGGACTAGCACTTGCTTGCTGTTATTTCATGGGCTTGCAATATGCCTGACATAGTAGGCCTTCATTAAAGTCGGGAAGAAATGGAGGGAGGAAAAAAATGTATCGTTTAATTAACATTAACTGCCCCAACACAATTTATCATCCTGTTTCTTTTTCTTCTTTTCGTTCTAATTTCAAGGTCCCAAGGTGAAAGAGTGATTCAAAATTAAGATCAAATACTTTATTGTTCAAAATTAATGTATTTCTAGAAGAAGGCCTACAAATGTAAAAATAGACGCTATATTGTTTACCACGCATACAAACTATAAAATTCAGAATTCTGTTAAAATCCTATCATAGGGAAATGGTTGATGTTCAAGTAAATATAGTACATCTATACAGTAGAAGACTATGCCACTTAAAAAAACAAACAAACAAAAAAAAAACATGCCTTAGAAAAATATCCAATTGCATGGAGAAATTGTCACAATATATCTTTAAGTGAAAAAATAGATTGTACAATGGAACGTATAATAGATCCCAATGTTGAGTATGTATATGTGTGTACATGTGTATCCCAGAATATTAACAATGATTACTTTCCGGGGAGTGACTTAGTTGTGGTTTTTATTTAATCTTCATACCTATACATGTCTTCTCCAAATTCTTGCAAAATTTACATGCACTAAATTTATAATCAAAAAGGAAATTATCACAGGAAAATAAAAGCCACATGAATACTAAATGAGAAAGAAATGGTCTAAGAAAATATCTACATGCAAGTCAAGGTTCCCAGAATGTGATGCTTAGCTCCAGATGCCATAAAGGCAGGAATCATTATAATTATTGTTTTCAGGTCAAGATTCCCAGAAACTTCCACTGCTGTGTGTGACTGATTTCTGATGACTCCACACAACACACCAAATTCTTAGTTTCACTGCTTCTTTTCTAAGCAAGGCTGACCACAATCTCCAGGGAAATACATCTGACTTTATACTGTACTTAAGGTCTTCAGAAAACTGCAGTGCCACCCCATTGTCGCTGTTGCTGTTGCTATTGTCCACTTATTTGTTTGTGAGGGTTTACAAACACAGACCCACACACAGACAGGAAACCATAGAACAGTACCCTCCCTGTTTGAAACCTCAGGAAGACTTGTCTCAGGGTATACCATGATACCATCTGCTTCTAATGGAGATGATTTATCAAAGTGGCCATCAGCAGAAACGGGTCAGCAAGTGCATAAATCTAGCACAAACACTTTCAGCTCTGAGCCTGGAAACGTGAAGTCTGGTCTTGTTCCTGACATTAAGTTGCCAACCGGCTGAGCCCATGTAAATCGATTAATCTCTCAATAACTCAGTCTCTCCATCTGAAATTAATATTAGATATTGAGTGTCAATTTGTATCTCTGGTCACAGAGACACTTCTATTTCACTCACTTAGTCTTTCAATAACTATATATTGAAAAATAAAATAACTGTACTACAACAATAATAAATTAAAACTATATATCGAGGGCTTTCCAATGTGCCTGGTATTAATCCACCAGGCCTCCTGTGCCCAAAATTACTCTGTCCCACAGACAGGCTGCCTGCAGATTCCTGTGCTCACACTTCCTGTCCCTCAGGTGACCAAGGTGGAAATGAAGGAGGAAAAGACAAAAAAAGGGCACAGTCAGTGCCTGACACTTGCTAAGTATGTTATATTAACACGACAGATAACTGTGTAAGTCATGTAGAACACAGCTGGTTTCTCCCATAACATTACCATGTAAGCCGAGAACTGCATCACCATCTATCTAACTGGTCGTGCTTAGCAATAACTAAAGTCTTTCTTTTGTTTTATTTAGCATCCATTTGTTTGTTTTATTTCTTTGCCTTTGGTTTGGCCGTGGCACTTGGACGCACTGGAGGACAAAAGCAAACACACTGTAATAAAAAAGATGACCTCCCTTCCCCCAAGCCACAGCAGGGTCAAAATAAAAGACGACTTGGCTTCTTTGAACCATGTCAGAAGTCCTTGCCTAGCTTCACCAGCAGGAGAGAAGGTGCTCTCTGCTACAAGTGCAGATACCATCGCTTCTCCCCAAGTGGGAAGGCATCTGCTGCAACTGCTGGTGCCCCAGACTTAACAACCCAAAGGAACCTAGTTTGGCCTTTCAATTTCTTTCAAAATCAATCCTGGGATTGCTGAATTCTTTCTAGCAGCACTGGTGGGGCCACGTGTGCTCTGAGTTCGTGGAACCAACATGGCCAGCGCCCTTTCCTTGTAAACAGTGAGGGAGTTTGAAACTGATTCAAATGGCAGTGAGGAGCCTGGCACAGCAGGGAGGAAGCATGTTCCCAGGATGTGTCTGAAACAAGTAGCTCTGAGGCTTGTTTGAAGTTTGTCTCATTTTTCACATTTTTGTTTGTTGGGTGAATCTAATCCAAGCAGGCAATTCCCAAGCTTTCGTTTGAAGCGGTAAGGACTGTTCTCAAATATTCCCCTGCATAAAGGGGACTGGCACAGAGGCATGTGTCATGGATGCTGGTCCCCATGGGCATAACATTTAAATTCAATTTCCTTTAAAGAAGAAATAATTCTTGTTGTGATGCAGGCAGAACAACAGGAAACAAAATCCTATCCCCATGGGATGGTGGCCAGCATTAATCTTCCCATGAAAAGAACTAACCTGAGAGTTACATAATAATGGTCTGTACTAGTATGAGAATGTGTTCACCCATGTTCATAGCATCATGACTCCCAATAGTCAATGTATGGGCACAACCTTCCTGTCCCTCAATAAATGAATGGACTCACAAGATGTGGTGTGTACAAAAACAATGGAATATTACTGAGTCCTAAAAAGGGAGGCAATTCTGGCAGTGCTACAGCATGGATATATTTTGAGGATATTATACAATGAAAATAAGTCTGTTGCAAAAAGACACATGCTGTGTAATTTCACTTATATGAGATATTTAAAGTAGTCAAATTTATAGAGAAAAGTAAATTGGTGGCTGCCATGGGGTGGGGCCAGGATTGGGGAGTTGGTATTTCAGAGCTTCAGGTGAAAAATATGGGGTGGATGGTACTTAATGCTGCAGAACTATAAAACTGGTTAAAATGGTAAGTTTTGCGTTAAGTATATTAACCACACGGTTAGTATTCATAGAACACTGAAAGTTAAAGTAATACAGTCTTTTGGCCACGAAGATTACTGTAAATAAAGGCTGTCATTAGGAATTATGTTACCAGGCATGTGTTCGCATCCGTCCACCTGCCTGCTTTCATACAATGAGGCTGGCAGGGGGCCATGACAGTCCAGGATGAACAGTGAAGTCTCTAGACATAGACAACAGTTCTCGCCTGCAAACTCCAAGGCTTCTCGTGCACATGAAGGCTGAATCTCTGAGCATTTGATCACACTATCATCAAGCAGCACTGAATGAGTGCCAACAGCATTATACAAACCACCACATAGGCCACAGTGGAAATTAATGATAATTAAAGGGACGTGACATACAATCCC
This sequence comes from Noctilio leporinus, assembly GCA_004026585.1. NCBI lineage: Eukaryota > Metazoa > Chordata > Mammalia > Chiroptera > Noctilionidae > Noctilio > Noctilio leporinus. Next base: position 16,195 of record PVIW01000600.1, read on the forward strand.
TGCCTTCTAAGACAAAACGGTACATGAGATGAGAGGCATGATAAATATCAACAAAAGGGCAGCATTGAATAACTACCAAATCCACTTAGCAACCCTGAAAAATAAGAAGGTAAGAAGCATAAAATCCGGGTTGAGGAAGCTAAATAGCTTCTTTGAGGTTTCATAGCAAAATTACAGGCACTTGCATATATTCTTGCACTATCACACCTATTGAATCTGTCCTATGCCGGGGACTGAGCCAAACTTTTTACAAAAGTTACTGATTTCATTTATTCTACATAATAACCTGTCGAGGTAGTTATTATCGTTATCCAACATAACAGGGAAGCAGACAAACATCTGTAATACTTGTTTCTCATTCAAGGTCCCCTCCACTGCACCACCTGTGCCCTTCGCTCCCATATTCTATTGAGCTTTTAGGGTCATGCTCTGTATCAGATTTCCTTTTCTGCACCTTTTCAACATGAGTTCGAAATTTGTCTACACAAAAATGTAAAATATTTGGCAGTTTTCATTGCAGGACATATAAAGTATGTCAATCATCTGGAGGAAATGATATTTAGATTTGGATACCCAGAGTCACATACTGATGAAAGAAAGAGAGAGAGAGAGGAGAGGAGAAAGAGAGAGAGAGAGAGAGAGAGAGAGAGAGAGAGAGGAGGAAAGAAAGGAAGAAGAAAAGAAAAAATGAAGAAAAACCCTTAGGTTCTGTTTTTGTACTATAAAAGGACAAATGGCATTCCAGAAATCACTCCTGCATAATTAATCATGAATGTCACTGACTGCTTTAGGACACATAGTTAAGAAACTGCTTTTAATATCCAATTCCATCTTAAGAATAGTCTTTTTCATGGTTCTAGGAGTAAACATAGGTAACGACCAATTTATAACAGCACGTAGGGATAGCCTACGACTTGAAAGTCTGAATGCTGACTTTAAAAAGTGTCTGGAGACTGACCTCTTGCTTTCCAAAGCCTCAATCCCAGGTCCCCACATTTCTAAATCTGGTCCATTACTAAAGGTGAGCATCTTCCATGGGAGCTCTGCATCCTTGATACGATACCATCAGCAATGACCACTGGGATATGCACTTCTGGTCACTTTGCAAGCCTCCCCTGTGCTGATTCATCCACAGACTTTTCAGCCAGATGCCCCACTGGCAGAGCCCTGGAGCCTTCCCATCATCAGTGCTCCGCTCCAGCCATCCGAGGCAGCTCCCTACTCCCCTCTCCTGATCTGCCCGTTGCAGGGAGAATCCTTCTGAGGAATAAACAAACCTTCTGGAGTGGGTAGACTAGGCCGCTCTGAGGTCAGCATGGGCAGGGTCTGGGGGTGGAGCCTAAATGTGCTTTTCTCTCCTCCCTCCACCCCCAGGCTTTCCCTTGGGCAGGGCTGAGGGCAAGGTGGAAATGACTGCAGGCCACCAGTGAAAAAAATAATAATAATAAAGGAAACGCTTGCTGTTGTGGAGAAAAACCATCTACGCGTTCCAAAATCTATCTCTGATCATGCTTGTTTCGAGTACTTCGTTCGGGTTAGTTTTTATGGCAGCAGGAGGTCTGAGACAAGTTTTTAAGTGAGCTAGACTTTGAGTCTCACTGCTACATGAACAAAGAAATAATGCAGTGTGTGTGTGTGTGTGTGTGTGTGTGTGTGTGTTATCAGCAATGCCACATTTTAGCTCTAAAAATGTCATAGTCAATGATCAGGAGGAGACAGTGAAGTGAGGACTACTGAGAAAATTCCATCATCCAATGTACTGTTCTTTTGAAGACTTTGCCTTGAGGCAAGGACCCGAGTGGGACAGAGCCTGCAGAAGAGAAAGGAAACTTATTGAGGGCTGTGTGCACAGGTAGTTTATTTTTAAGATAGTTCACTAAATCTCCCAAAACACCTTTCAACTTACTATTGTTGTCTCCATTTTCTGGTTGTGGAAGCTGAGTCCCCGAAAAGTTCACTTACCCTGCCATCCACGGGAAACTAGCAAGGGTGGAGACAAAAGTCAAACCAGGTGATCCCATGTTCCCCCACCAGGGGGACGCTAACTGAGCAAGAAGAGTGAGGAAGCCAAAACGACATCCGTTCATTAGCTAACAACCAAGCAAATTAAGCATAATTTTTCTTAATACACTTTTGAGAACCATTGATAGTCAAGTAAGCACTTTGAAAGATTCTAGACAAAAAACCTGGCATAATTACAATATCCTAGGACATATAAAAACCCCAAAAGATTCAGAAAAGCAGTTAATTGACAACAGAACATGGGTTAATGAAGGGGCGATTGATTTTTTAAAGTTTTAAATATATAGAATACATATTTAATTTTACACAGAGATTCATATTCAATACCTTGCTTTTTCATATTTAGTTACACAATGAGGGGTTTAAATAAAAGGAAATATACTCAAGGGAGAAACATGATAATCTGATAATAATCCTCATGAGTTAGACCATAAAGTCACACCTCAGTTAGCACCTATAAGCCAATGTCAACATACCCTGATTATAAAGGAAAATCTGTAGGCAAAAATAAACCTTCTCTGGGGCATTAGCCTTAAAGGTAGAAACTCATAAAATGACAGCTGTAATACATCAAAGATGGCCATAATTTTTTTTTTTTTTTTTTACATTCTTCCCATAAAGAGTTGGGCTTATGACCACTCTTGGGCTAGATTCCTTTCACTTTAGGTGGACTTAATTGCTTAACCAGTAGAATGAGGCAGAAGTGACTCCATCTATCCCTGGGCTCTGACCCGAGCTTCTTGGAACCTAGCCACCATGCTCTGAGGAAGCCCGAGCAGTTCCATGCAGAGGCTCAAATAGAGAGGATGCAAGGCCCTCAGCCACAACTCCAGCTGAGCTCCTAAATGACAACCAGTAGCGAACATGTGAATCAGCCACCTCAGCAAGTGCTATGGGGAGTAGAGGCCACTTATTCCCACTGAGCCCAGCCCAAATGGCAGATTTGTGAGCAAAAGAAATAACTGGTTACTTGAAGGCACTAAATCTCAGTGTGAATGATAATACCACAATAGAGAACAAAATGCATTTCATTGCTTCCTGATCATTTAATAAAATTTGACATTACATAGCTTTCTGTAAATCTTGTTTCTTTTCTGTCTGTCCCGCCAGAGTGGAAGACACATAAGAATAGGAACTGCATCCATTTCATTCATCTCTTTGCACCCACACCAAAAACAGTGTTTTCTGCCCAGCCGAGGTGCTCAATAAAATATTTGTTAATTGGCTAAATAAATGAGAGCATCATTATGCTTGCATGTGCTGCACTCCTTCCTCCCTAATTTAAGGATCAACACCTTAAATTCAAACTATTCAAAGGAGTCTTCTAATATTCTGAGGTTTTCGTGAAACAAAAGAGCAGCAACATCTAAAAAGAGCAATAACCTGGCAAGTATTAGGCTTCAGGCAGTGAGAAAAGAAGGTTCATGGGGTCTACTGGTCAAAGATTAGGACACTGAGCAGAGGCTCCTAATCACATAGGCAAACATGATCACAGTATCCCCTTCTAAGGTATATCTTCTCCATGTTAAGTATTTTTGCTTCCATCAGTTATTACTCAAAGTACATGACATCAAGAAGAAAAACAGCCCAGAACTTGCTCCTTGGGCAAGCCATTTAATCTCTCTGTGTTTCACATTCAAGGTCTGTGAAGTCATTGTCTTAAAAAGCCCTGTTTAATATGATTCTGGTATGTTATAAATAAAATAATAGCTGTGAAGCACTTTTAACTACAAAACACAATTTGGTTATTAGTTATCATCACCATATTTTATGAAGATTGTTGAGTTCCTACTTGTGATACAGTTAGAACACTAATTGGCACACAGTAAGTGCTGCAGACTTGATTGTTGTTTAACATAATAAAATAAAGGGATCATCTTGCATTTCCTCACTAGGGTACTCATCATCATCCCATCCTGCCCTTCTGACCTCACTTTCTACTGCTCTCATTCTCACCAATTGCTTCCCAGACACACAGGACCTTTGTCTCTGCGCTCGGCCTTTTCCCACCTGAGGGCCTTTGCGCTAGCTGCGCCTTCAACCCGTACAATTGATTCCCTGGATCTTCCTATACTTGCCTGTTACTCATTCTTTAGATTGCTTCCAGCTCTTCGGAGGGACTTTTTCTGACCACCCCTATATAAGTAAATTACCCTCTCCTTTACTTAGTAAGTCACTTTCCAACACAACAGCCCATTTTATTTTCCATAAGACTTATTCCTATGCAAAGTATTTTTTTTTTATTTGTGTACTACTTTTCTGCCTACCTCTCCCCATTGGAACATAAGTTTACTTGGAGCAGGGACCACAGCTGTCTTGTTTGTGGTGTAGCTAAATCCCCAAAGTCTAGAAAAGTACCTGACACTTAGTAGGCGTTTAATGAATATCTGGGTGAATAAATGAATAAATGAAACCTCTATTGTGGCTACCTTCTGGCTGACAATAGTCCGTGCAAAGTAAGTTACCCAGTACTGGACTCAGGACAATAGGTGATACTAAAGATTCATTACACATATCATCAATATCTATCAGTGCAGCCTGAGATCAACTGAGCTATTTTAGGAACTCCTTTCTCATCTTGACTCACATCATGCTTTCAATTCAAACCCTTGAGCCTTTTTTCTATATGCTATATCTGACAAAGTTTCCCCTTTATTTATGCCTGCTCACACCTGGCTGGTGTCTTTAACCATTCCCTCCCACCCAGGCCTAAGGCCTTTGCAACAGTTAAAACAGCACAGAAACCTTCAGCAGCACAGGAACTGCCCCAGGCTCTGCCTACAACCTGCCTACAACCTGCCTCCACCCGCTTCTAGCCTCTGTCACAGATCTCTGTTTGGTTGAGTTTGTAGCCAGATGCTTCCTCCCTCTGTAACTTCTTTGGATATTACCCTATTGAATGGCCTGGCCCAGCTTTTGGTTCAGCATCTCCAAGACAAAGCCACGCTGCCCTCTACACCCCCAAACTCCCATGCCTGAACCCAACGCTCCCTCATCTGGGAGAGAAGAACAGCTAGTATGTGTGTGTGAGAGACAGAGAGAGAAGCATGGCTTTATGTTCACTCTTTCTGAAGACTGCCTTGTTAGATTTCACCCAATGTTCCAAATATTTTTGGATTTTTCTCCTGCCATTCAATGTATTTGTTAAATTCATTCTGCTTCTCATAATCAATAAAGGTGATCAGTGTGACATGAATGACCTTATCCAAGCCACTGATAACCAATAGTGATCAGTAGAGACTAAAGATAAACCCTGTCCACATCTGCCAGGTTGACAATGATTCTTTAATCGGCAATCTTCAGAAACTAGTGGTTCCATTGACACAGCCCACCCACATGTTCCCCCAAATTCATAAAGAATTTTCCCACTGTCTTGCTAAAATTCAATTTTTTTTTCCCACGTAAGTTTGTTTCTTTAAGTAATTCTTGAACCATGCTTACAGGCAGCACAGAATTAAGGTAGCCTCTCTCTGGCTCCCTCCCATATGCCAACGATCTTTGCAAAGTATGTTGTTACCCAGCACTGGACTCCTCTGAAGGCTGGGACCACCATTAACTTTAGCCCCATCTACTCATGAAGAAAGAATGTGGCTAAGAACCAAGGTGGAGGATTGATGCCCTCAGCCCTCTAGACCAAAGAGGGGTCTCTGGCAATACACTGCAGTAGTTTTTGCCTGTTTCATCTTGCTGGGCCCTCCCCCACATCTCAGAGAGCCATGGAGGATCCAGATGGGTTTTCCTGCCAGTCCTAGTTGTATTTCTTGAGGAGGACAGATTGATCACACACCCATATGGCTGTAGTTCAGAGCAGTGAGCTAAGCAGCAAGGTGCCTGAGGGAGAGGATGTCTTTCTGTCACAGCAAGAACACAGGCAGCTATAAACTACTAAGTCCAAGCCTAAAAATGCTACTGCAATGGAATGGGAACAGGGAAGCCGTTCAGGGTCATCAGTAGTATCTCTGAAAAGCATCTTGTGCTACAAAGGAAAAAAACAAAATAAATAAAAAATAATTAACAGATAAAGGCAAGGATTACTTCCTCTAGGGAAAAATGGGAGGGCTGCCTTGAATATGAGCTTCCTCAAACTTTTATGGTCATTATCTCTGTCTAAAAGAGATGTACTAAGCCCTGGCTGGTGTGGCTCCATGGATTGAGCACCAGCCTGCGAACCCAAAGGTCACTGGTTCAATTCCCAGTCAGGGCACATAACCAGGTTGCAGGCCAGGTCTCCAGCCAGGTTCCCAGCTGGAGGCAGATGAAAGGCAACCATACATTGATGTCTTGCTCCCTTTCTTCCTCCCTGCCTTCCCCTCTCTCTAAAAATAATGAATAAAATCTTAAAAAAAGAAAAAAAAGATATATACCAGATTTATCAGTGAGAATAAAGCAAACTAATCATTCATTATAATATGGCTTATTGGTTTTGGATTGACATTTTCATTGATATTATTTCCTCATTGACTAGATCTTACTGGTAAATGCTTAGCACCTGTCATTTTTATTACAGATCTCAGCAGTCAAATGAAAAAGATCAGAACAGTCTCCTACTATTTGAGCAGTAAAGGATTTAACATATGGCTAATGTATCTTTTTAGATGGGTAGTATAAAAATGGTAGATAGGGTGGGGAGGGGGACAGAGGGGAGCAAAAAGGGGATGGATGTAATACAACAACAATAAAATTAAAAAAAAAAAAAATGGTAGATAGTCCTGGTTGGTGAGGCTCAGTTGGTTGGAGCATCATCCTGTAAACTGTAGGGTCATGGGTTTGATTCCTGGTCAGAGCACATACCTAGGCTGTGGGTTCGAACTACAATCCAGGTACATGGGAGGGATAACCAATTGATGTTTCTCTCCCTCTCTCTCTCCCTCCCTTCGTCTCTCTCTAAAATCAATAAACACATCCTCCAGTGAGGATAAAACATAATAATATTTTCAATGTGGACAGAGGCAGTCAAAAAATAATCAGGACCCAGAATTTGTAGTCCAAATATATTTTTCCCCATTTACTAAAGTATATACAACTTGGCTCTTCATTCATCTGCAAAATTTATTTTTTCTTTATTAACTAAGCAGAAATAAGCATGAACATTTTAACTACGCAAACATAGCAGAATCATAGATGCCAACTATCAGAGGCAGGAATCCAAGTCAGTCTTTGAAAATATCAAGAACATTCCTTTGTTCATTCATTCTTTAAGTATTTAATGGGCATTAACTACATGCAAAATTCTTCATAAAATACTTTGAGTGGAGCGCCAACACCTATAAGGACCTATCCCTCTGCTCCATAATTGCATATTGTTTTTATAGAGATACGACAAACCCAAACATCTATAACAATGAAAGAATTATTTATGATAGACAAAGTTATCAAATCATTTTTGTATCAGTTATCTGCTGCTATGTAACAAGTTACCAAAAGCAACACACATTGAAACAACACACATTTATTCTGTTAGCATTTCTGTGGGCTGGAAAGCTGGGTACAATGTAAATGGATCCTCTCATTCAGGGTCTCTGACAAAGCTTCCCTTAAGGAGTTAGCTAGGACTGGGGTCTCATTTGAATGCTAAATTGAGGAAGGATCTGCTACTCAGCTCACTTACGAGGTAGTTGGCAGCATTTCATTTCTTTTGGGTTGTTGGATTGTTGGACAGAGGGGTTCAGTTTCTAGCTGCCTCTTGGCTGGAGGCCACCCTCAGCTCTGCCCATGTATCTCCCCAAACATAGCAACAAGCCTACCAGGAAGTCCACCGACAAGACAGAAGTCACAAACTTGTAACGTGATCGCAAAATTGGCATCCTCTCAAGACTGAGAAATACCACTGGTGAGAAGGAAGGTACTCAAGGAGAGAAGGTTACTTACATAAGGTAGTGTCAGGACAGTGAGGTCATTAAAGGCCATCTGAGAAACTACTTGTCTCAAAGTTTAAACACAAAGGTCAGCAAATAGAAGTGCATGTTAAAAAATGGCACCCATTCAAGTTTGGTCAACACTTTTTCCTTACCACAGAAGGTGTTGAAAAACAGAGGAAAAATGTAGGCAACCCTGGCTGATGTGGCTCAGTTGCAGCATCATCTTTGCTGCCTCTGATATTGGAAAAACAAGGATCACAATTGCCCAGAGGCACCCCCCTTATGGGGAAGAGCAGGGAGGCAAGAATGGGGATAAATAAGCCCTTCTTGGGTGCTACTAGATGTCAGAGAATGGAAGTATGTGTTGCTTTGTTGATAATATAAACACTTGACTTGAAAATAACAGAGTCCAAGACACCCTCCAAAGCCATCAAGGGTTAGAAACCATCTGCCTTCTTAAACCCAGAGCAGTAAGCTCTGCCTAACAAAGGCATCTGTCGCGTGAACTGGCCATGGTTTAAAAGGCTGCCCAGGTGCTCGTTGTGCCTTAGTGTGGATCACCAACAGCTGAGCCTTGTGAAAATGTAAAATTCAGAGTACTTTTTTGTTACGTTGTCTTGTTGTGTCTTTTATTTAAATAAATGACACTCTGTCCCCGCTCCTTCTTGAACTTTGAATTTTAAAAGCCAGCCTCTCCATCCCGTTTGTTGCTTTCCAGTGTCATGACACACCTGCAACGCATCAGGGTGAAGTTGGATGGATGTGACAAGCCATATCCACAGGTAGCAAGATGAAAGGAGCTACAGCTCCTCCATTTCCCTTAAAGGAAAGTGTAAAGGGTGGCATTTGTTTCTCCTCCGTCTCTCCTACTCAGAAGAGAATATAGAGCGCTGTGGGCTGTACAGACAGAGACTGAAGCATCATGACCACGATTTTAGCAGTGACTGCTGGTGTCACCTTAGCTTGCCACCTAAGCATCTGATCCAGGTACGAGAAGAGATATCCTTCCATTGACTCCCCTTCTTCTACCAGGCTCCCTGATAGATAAAGGTGTTTATCGGCACAAAGTGCTAAGTGTTGGCTATCTCTTTACACCCTGACAATTATTATTAAATGTAAGGATTAATACTAAGAACCATGAAGTGAAAGCCATTTCCCATGACTTTAGTGCTACTGAAAGAAACTTACATCTATTATTGATAATATGCCCATTAAGTGTCACGTGTAATGATTTTCTCCTTCCCAGTTTCATCCTTTTCTGTTCTCCCAATTTCTCTTCTTCCTTCTCTCCTGGCCACCTTTAAGAAAAAAGTTTCCCTCTCCCCGAACAGTGATGTTGGCATGTGTAGGCTGTCACCCAGCGTGATGCAGAGAAGTCAATGTATTCCCGAAGCTCTAAGGTTAAGCTCTAAGCAACAGGCTTTAGTATTTTTTAATTTTCCTGAGCAAGGATTTAATTGTGTGGCCAGGGTTGAGAGCTTCTCCCATACTTGATCTGAATCTCAACTGCATTTGGTCTCTATATCGAAGCAGTAGAAAGAGTCATGAATCCCACCAGAAAGACACAACAGCAGGAAAGACACCAAGTACTACACCAATTTCTCCTTCATACAGTGGTTCAGTTAGAATGAAGGATCTCAAACTTAGCACACATGAACATCACCTCGGGAACTGTTTTAAATCCTGGTGTCCTGCCACATCCCAAACTGATTAGGTCAGAACCTCAGGAAATGGGGACCCAGATGTCCTCCCAAAAAGGTCCCCAGACAGACCTGTTCCTCTTCTACCAGCTTCTCCTGAGCACTTTTTAAAGACCTCCAGGTGATTGCAAAATGCAGCAAGACTGGGAACAACTAAGTTGCGATCATTTCATTTTACGATCTAACCAAGCATGGCATGTTGAATCAAGTTTATCTCCTGGAACATAAATGCTAACAACTGCCTAGCCATCAGTTCTGTGCACTTCACCAAACTTCTACAGGACTCAGCAGCAACGTGGTGAGAGATGGGGATACAAAGTGAATATGACAGGCTCTGCCTTCCAGAATCGTATAGTCTCAGGAAAGATACAGACATAAAGAAATGCTTCTTATACAATGTAGTAAATGCTTTGATAGACAACAGAAAAAGACTTAAAGAGTATAAAGAGAGTAAATTAGTTGAAGGTGGTGGAGACAGGGAAGAGGACAAAGAGAATGGCAATAAAAGAACAGCTTCCTCAGAGCAACTAATGGAGTTTTCAAGTTGGTCGTGCACAGAGGGTATCCTAGGCAGAAGGGCAGCTTTACGAAGCCAAAAGGTATGAAAATCCATGATGCGTAAGACTCTTGTGTGTGATGTAAAGCTGGGGAGAATGAAAATGATGCTGAGTAGAAGACAAAACCCTGGTTAGGCAGCAAATGGCAGACCATACCCCAAGCGCTGGCCTTTTTCCATTGGAGAGAGACACACTGAAGTTACAGGGGAGTCCTGGGGTCTCGTCTTCACCCCGAGAAATGACTCCAACAGCATCTTGTCCACATTTGAGAGTTGTGAGGACTAGCTAGGAGTCCAAGAGCAAAATTACAAGGGCTGAACTCGGCTGATGGCAGTGGGGAGAGAGAAGGCTAACTGGTGATCTTAGGAAATAGGATTTGGTAGCTGTCTCTGTGTCCTGACTTTCTGGACTGAGCAACAAGGTGAGTGAATGATGATGCATTAACTGAAGAGGGTGCATATCCAAGCGGCACAGGTGTCTCAGAAAAACGGGGCATCTGTGTGCCTTTTTAGGAGAACTTTGTCATTTTACCAATTGTGACATGTGACTGATTTTTTCAGAGACACCCCAGGACCTGGGATTCAGCTGCTATCGTGGCAAGCGTGGCTGAGTGCCCTCCCATCCTTTTGACTCTCAAACAGTACAGACATTTTGGATGGCTGCTGGGATTTTTGCTTACATTTCAGGATGGGCGCCCTTTTATCAACCAGAGTTCAGAAGAGCCGGAGGAAAATCCATCACCCTTTTATGCCTTCTGAAATGTTACTTTACATCCCATCTCTGACTTCAGAGTTCCAGGATCCAGGGCTCCTGTGATTCTGGGTCCAAAGAGAAGTTGTGGATTTGCTATGATCCATCCCCAGCCCAGGAGACAAGCAGGAGGCCTGTGAGACCCTGGGTTGCAGCTGGGCCCACATTATTTCTACTGCAGTGCTGGGTGGCCCTGACAGAAAAGGAGCCTGGGGAGTTGACAAAGCCTTGCCCCTACGTCTTCATATTACACTGCGAAGACTGGTTCTCTAGGAAAACACTGAGATGTTAAATGCTAGAAAGTGAATGAACTGCTCCCAAACTTGCATACTACTTTAACATTCTATGGTTATATTGGTTGTATGTGTGTGTGTTGGTGGTGGTGGTTTTTTTAATTCTGACAAATGCTTAAAATTTTGTCATAACCAGGGGAACTGCAATCATGCCTTGTTACTCTGACATTATTCACACTCGCCAATGATTAACTCACTTAGACACTGTAACGCTGTAGACGACAGAGCTGAACAAACAGCTTCAGGGGCCCAGAAATGAGTTACACCAGACTGGGCCAATGGACTTGGAAGAGCTCCAGTGCTATTTCCCTAGTTTAGACTTGTCCTAAGGGGCATTTCCATTTGGGGACCTGAAGTTCTGGAATTCCTTCCTCTTCCTGGTTCAACAAAACTTTAATTTATTGACCTGCAGGGCACAGCGTAAGACATCTGTTAAGTTTGGCATTTCCTTGCCCTGTGCAGAGTTCTGGTGACTGAAAACGATTTGCCTTTTTTTAATTCCAGGTTTTTTACTTACAGCGTACATTGGTCCGGGCTCTCATCTAAAGACGATTCCTCTGTGTAAACCCATGAAACAAAAATGTGTTGCTTCTTTGTGTCAAAGCTACTCCATTGGGGTAGCCCCTTAATGCCGTCTTCTCTTCCAGTGAGATAATCTTTGAGTAAATAACCGAAGTTCTTTTCTTGTGTTTTCCCTGTACAAGGGGATGGGAAGAAAAATACATTGAACAGCAAAAAAATTGTGCTTTGCATGGAGGAAATCAGTCCCGCAAGAATGTGAGAAAATTCCTGTATACAAGCCAAACAATTATTTTAGGAGCATTGCCTAATAGCTCATGTTCACCTTGGATGAAAAAGATAATGAAAGAGAAACAAGCTTTGGAACCAAGAAAAAGGAACAGAAATGCTTACAAAGCTCCCGCTTTGCATGTGCTCCAGCCAGCAACTGACAGCCAGGCAGCACTTGGCAGGTCTCTGGAATGGAGGAGCGAGGCTGAAGGTGGCACATTCCTGCTCCAAATGAGGGGTCCCCTGAGTCGCACTTAATATTGCTGCATCTCTGATTTCATATGTCCTACTCTTGCCATAATGGGAGATGTCCAAGGGATTTAAGCAGAAAGAGCCCTGGGGGTAGATTTCTATAGCCCCTTTGTGAACTAAACAGAAAGGAGGGAAACTTGCATGAGGGCTGGTGAGCTCCCAATCATTTTATTTGGTCAGAAACAAGCTCTCCTAACTTTAAATAAAGACAAGCTATTATCCAAAACTTAAAAAAAAAAAAAAAATGTAGTGTCTCCAAATCAAAATTCTAATTTGTTTATAGAAAATATGGACATGCCCAGGGGTTGTGGTACACTGAGATCTAGGTTTCATGTGGGATTCGAGACTGCACAATTATAGTAATGGTAGACTGTTTGCAATGTCTTTAATGCAGAGGATGTCCTCAGACCTTCCAAGGACAATGTAAACTGGAAATCGTAGACAGGAGAAGATTAAGCTGGTTGATCAAGGATAGAAAGAGATACATTTTCATTGAAGTTTAAGAGGAGCCAAGAAATTGAAAAAGATGGTAAAAAGTAGATTTACTACTAGAGTTGACCCTTGGACAATGCAGGGGTTAGGGGTGCTAACTTCCTGTGCAGTCGAAAATCTGTGTATAACTTTTTTACTCCCCCAAAACTTAACTATTACTAGCCTACTGCTGACTAGAAGCCTTGTTAACAACATTAACAGTCAATTAATGCATATTTTGTATGTTATCTATATTAAATACTGCATTCTTACAATAAAGGAAGCTAGAGGGGGAAAGTGTTATTAAGAAAACCATAGGAAGAGGAAATACATGGGCCCATATGGCTCAAATCCATGTTGTTTAAGGGTTAATTGTATATATAAGAATTTCAGGAGTGAACACATAATATGCTTCATGTAACATGTTATTTATGCAATTATTTAAAATATAGATTACATCAATGTTTAAAAAAAAGAAGATATTTTTCTAATGATTTCCTGTATTTATGTATTCAAAGAAATACTTAAATACTTTGTTTCTTAAACAAAGTCTGTGATTATATATTTTTGCATATTTTGTAAATACAAGATAGAGCCCATAGCAAAAGAAAAAGGGAGGTCTACTGAGATTCACATTAAATTACAAAAAATAATTTAAAATATTAAACTTGGTAGAGGTCAAAGGTACTTCCCCAGTGGGTCGTTTTTGTTGTTGTTTCTTGGTTTGTTTATTTGTTTAGGTTTCCAGCAGTGGCAACAAAAGTGCATTGGCTTGCCCATACTATTTTTTCTAAGGAGAAGTGCAAAGACTGGGTACAATCTAAAGGTAGATGTTATGCCTAACTGGCACCTGCCCAGATTCAACCATGAAATTGGTTTTTATGAGCACCCTTAATTATACCAGAGTCACCAACCAAACAGCAGGACATTCTCTCTGTCTCATGCGGATTTTGCTGATTGAATACAAACTCCTTGCTAGGTCATTCTGAAATAGTTTAGCCCAAGCCCTGTAGCTATTTGCAGTGGTAGGAAAAGGTTTAAAGCCAAGAATTATCTGACTTTAAGAGTTGTTCCAACTTTTTATGTTCTGCTCCAAATAGCAGATTTTACAAGGGCACTGACTGGAGAACCCAGGTGGGATCAAGTTTTGGCTGCCAAAGGCATGAAAACAAAGAAGAATCTGATTGTGACAGGGAAAAAATTACATGAAAAACACACAGTTGTGTTGTTTGCTAGAGCTGCCGTAATACAGGGTGTGTGGCTTAAACCACAGCACTTAATTTTCTCACATTTCTGGAGGCTAGATGTCACAGAGCAAGACGTCCACAGGATTGGTTTCTTCTGAGCCATCTCCGCTTGGCTTATCAATGGCCATATTGTGTGTGTCTTCACATGGTCTCCCCTCTGTGTGTCTGTGTCCTAATCTTGTGTTCACACACGCAACCAGTCATATTGGATTAGAGCCAACCCTAATTATCTCATTTTAATTTAATTACCTCTTTAAAGACTTCTGTCTTCAAATACAGGCACATTCTGAAGTACTTAGCTTTAGGACATCAACGTACAAAGTTGGAGGGGATGCAATTCGACCCATAACAACCGTTAGACATGTTAATATCCCCACCAGGGACTACCACAAGGGAAAAAGAGTGTCATAGACAACAAAAGTTGGAGAACTACGTGGGAGTGCTTTGAAACGATTCAATCTGCCATGCACGTAGCTAAAAGTTATTTGTACTTGAGATGAAAGCATTCAAGAGCCCTGCTTCCCCCACTCCCCAACCCTCGCAAAAAGCCTTAAATTAATTCCTGAAATTATGTTAGAGAGTTTCATGACTAAACAAGGCCACAAAGAATCATACTCCATCCTTTCTCCAGGAAAAGTAAGTGTAGGTCATGAGAAGCATGGATGGCACGTAACATATAGGACATGCTATGCAGTAGGAACCCTCAGTAAAGGTTACTTCTATTATAAATATCTAGCTTGAAATAAGTATGTGTTTTGTAGTTACAAATATTATAAATAAATTGTTTTGTGAACTCAGAAAATCTATATCTTCTCTAGATCAAATGACTGAAATGCATTTCCTTCTCACTTCCCCTTTTACTATTCATTTATTCAATGAATGTGCACCCAGCACCTACATGTACCGCTCTGACTACTTTATAAATCAAGCAGACAGAAAATAAATTAAAAATATAAAATTTGAAAAATATAATTAGTAATTTTTATCTAAACAGCACACTTATTTTTTTAAATACTCATCTTTTTTCATTGCATGTTAATCGTCCCTATGAATTTCAGTAATGTTGTAACCGAAAATAATTTAAGTCAATATTATAGAGCTGAAATCATTTTTGCCCTCTAAAAGAGCAGGTGCAGTGCTCAAGAGTAAGAAAAAAAATGGAAAAAAAAAGTGAGAAAAATTGGCTTAGAATTTTCTGATACCTTAATGTTCTAGAGACAGTTTGTCTTCTTTGCACTGAAGATAAGGATCTAGTTCACTAATCAGCCACAAACAAACAACTACACCCAGGCTCTTAGTTTTATCTATTTTGAATCACTTTTATAAAAATTAAAAATTTCAAGGACACGTAGAAAAGACGCCTCCATTCTGATTTCAAAGTAAGCACTCATACTGGAGTCATTGTCATCATCACTGGCAAGATAATTACTCTTAAAGTAACAGCCCCGGAGCAAGAAGGGTTTTTCTTTCCCCTGGTGTTGCTGATCAACCCTAAGTCTTCCTCAGTTAAGTTAACATGCTTTAATACATTTTGCATGAATCAGATCATACATTTTATATGCCTCTCCAAAAAGTAGGTTAGCAAGTGTAACACATTGAACCTCTAGGAAGGAAACAGTGAAAGATAATTTTTAGCAGATAGCCATAGCTTTCTTTTTAAATGTTTAAAATATGTTTATTGATTTTAGAGAGAGAAGTAGGTAGAAAGAGAAACATTGATCAGGTGCCTCCTATACGCACCCCAACCAGGGATGGAACCTGCAGCCTAGGTATGTGCCTTGACCAGAAATTGAACCCCTAACCTTTTGGTGTACAGACTGACATCCTAACCAAGCCACACCAACCAGGGCATATACCTATCTTTTTAAACTAGTATCCCAACATAAACAAGAATCAAAAATAAACAACAGGATAGGATGTTATTGATAATGTGAGCTGCCTTTTCCTTTATCCCTGAAATGGACCATTCATACAGTTACCTCCTCAGGGCCAAGACTAGGTTATCACTTTTGGGCAGAATTCTGTTTAACCATACAATGCCTGTACATTTAACCATACCATGCCTGTAGAAGTATTGGATAGTAATTTTATTAGAAAAAAAAAAAAAACTCTTCACTACTTCTGTCACCTAGTGTGTCTCCAGCCCTCATGAGGGACAAAATCTTTGGAACCGAATCCATTCTGAAGGAGCGACGTCTGTCCAGTGAAGTATACAGTGTGTCCTAGGGTATCTGGGAGAAAGGTCGCTGTGCCACAATTTCTATTTCATCCACTGTCCACTGACTCAGCAATTCCTAGAGGGATTATGTAATGCAGTTGGATAAAGACCTCTCTGGTTACCCACTCTTAGTAAAAAGTGAGCCCTGGAAGGAACAGTTAAGACATAAAAAGACAATTCCTTAGGGGAAGCTTTGCAGATAGAGACACCAATTTCATGATCCACAAAATACCTGAAGTTCTAAGCATCTTTCGCCACAGAGCAGTGTCAGAATCACAGCTAACAGCAGGAGCCACGTCTGCCAGCAGACATCACGTGATGTGTTCCAAATGTCTGTTTCATTCTTGTTCTTCCTGATATTGTTGTTTCTTTTCAAACCAGATTGATTGCCTCTGAATTCTGAACCTCAAGACATATGCTAATTTGCTCAGCTGCCTTACTGGGGTGGAAGTATTCCTCCTGAGAAGCCATCTCAGATGTTAGGTAAAATCAGACTTCTTGAGCCAAATTTGAGAGCTAAATTGTGGTACTCTAATTGTCCTTTCTAAAATTAATGTGTTTTTTATTCTTTTATTTTTAAAAAGAGATTGTCTCGGGCAATAACTAAACATCTGATTATAGCGTGATGTGTAAATGCTACTCTTTGATTTTCAGCAACAGAGCAGTTAGAACCAAAATCTTGAATTAATTATAGCACATAAATGTTTCATGTATACACAGAAGCATACACCTTTGGAAGGTAGACATTATAAGCCAGGTGATGTCAATAGGCAAAGAGAAATACTTAGAGCTTTTTCTGGGAAAAATGAGGGCTTTCAGTAAAGGGCTGATGTTCTAGAAACCCACAGCTACAGAGGTTGTCCCTTCTCACCCTTATTCAGTCCGTTACACCTTTCTCCTCCAAAAAATTCTCAATGTCATTGCTAAAGCCTGTCTTCCCTATTGTTTCAAATATCCATACTTTTCTGAGAGCCCTGCATTCATCTCCCGTTGCCCGTGGCATCAAGACTTACTCTCTCCTGCCCTGGCTGGTAGCACAGTGGATAGGGCCCTGGCCTGCGAACCCAAAGGTAGCAGGTTCGATAACCCAGCCAGGGCACATAACAAGGTTGCAAACCAGGTCTCCAGTCAGGTCTGTGGCTGGAGGCAGGTGAAAAGCAACCATACATTGATGTCTTTCTCCCTCTCTGCCTCTCTCCCTTCCCCTCTTTCTAAAAATAATGAAATAAAATCTTTAAAAAAAAAAAAAAAAAAAAAAAAGACTTACTCTCTCCTTCAAGAAATTGGGCCCTAACATTCCATAAGAGTTAACAGCCACAAAACCCTACATTTCAAAGTCCTTTAAGGCTCCCCCAGTTGTGTTCCCTTCCCTTGGATCTTCCCTTTCTTTGTTTATCTTTGCTACCCCTCCTACCCATTACCACCCTCACCCCCAGAAAAGGAGAAAAAAGAAAAGTGTGCAGCACACCAGTTGTGGTTAAGCCACACTAAACTCAAACCACCAACTTTTAGATCAGTTCTGCCCTCTCCAAGGTACGTAGGTCTTGAATCCTATCTGATCTCCTCAACTCCTTTATCCACTCCATTAGAGTTTCTGCAACCCTGCCCAAACTTCCTTGTCCCCTGCTATACTCCCCCTTCACCTCTACCCACTGGGTATCTCTTTCTATTCCTCGGCTTTTTAGTGGGTGCCTAGCAGAGTGCCAGGGGACGACACATTCATTACATGAGCATGGCATATCTCCCAGGGGTGACAATTTTTCTCATGTTTAAGATGGGTGGAACTGGGGGAGGGGGGAATAAAGTAATCAATTTTAATTATCTAAGTAATTTGAAATATTATTTTTGGTTTTTGAATTTTTCTATTTGTTTTCATGCAAATGTGAATGTGTTGTGGAGTAGAATGCAAACATCACAATAACTTTTTAAGTAAAAATATGACTTCAAAGGAGTTAGGCATCTGTGGAGGGGGGCTTCTTGTAGCACCATACCTCTCTCTCTGCTTATACGTTCTCACTTTCCCCTCCCTGACGGTGAGCAGTCACTGGTAAACACCTGCCAAAATCCCAGGCTGCTCTTAAGTAATCAATTTCTTCATTCACCAAACTGAGTACCTTGCCAGGCCCTGTGAATATAAATATGATCGCAATACAGTCTCCACCTTCAAGTAGCTCACAATTTACAGAGAGGAAGGAAGAGGGGGACCCCACAAAAGGCAGAATTATCTTCTGGAGTGTGGGACCCTTATAGAACAGGATTCCCCCCCAACCCTAGGTGAGTGTTATAGGAGCCCATCTGCATCAGTGTACCAGCTGGTGTTGTTATGAGAGGCTGCATTTGGCTGCAGTGAGGGTTTTTTTGTTTTTTTTTTTTTTTGAAGATTCCTTCAATTTGCCCAGTTCATGATGGGTGATTTCATATTGCGTGGTTTACAAGTACACCTGCCCACACCATGCTGAGTTTTTGACCAAAACCAGCACCACTCCCATGCCCCACTCTCCTCATTCACCCAATCTTGCTCTAAGACACTTTTGTTTTGTTTCCCTGGGTGGGAAAAAAAAAAAAAAAGTCCTCAAAGAGAAACATTTTGCTCATGTGGAAGATGTGAGATTAAAAAAAAAACAGAAGGTCCTGGCTCATGGCTCAGTGGATAGGCACCAGCTTGTGAACCCAAAGATCACTGGTTCGATTCCCAGCCAGGGCACATAACTAGGTTACAAGCCAGGTCTCCAGCCAGGTCCATAGCTAGAGGCAGGTGAAAGGCAACCATACATTGATGTTTCCCTCCTTCTCTGCTTCTCTCCCTTCCTCTCTCTCTGAAAATAATAAATAAAATCTTAAAAAAAACAAAACAAAACAAAACAAAAAACAGCAGAAGTACAACAAGGCATCAAAATCCATGATTTCAAAACTGTTTTGTGCGGTAAGAAAAATGTTGATAAGTGTATTGCATCAAATAGGGAGTACCTTGGGGATGACTGAAGTTTAAAAATGTAAGAATAAATACACAATTTTTTATAAATAAATCCAGGGTTTTGGCCCTGGCTGGTGGCTCAGTGGATTGGCACTGGCTTGCAAACCCAAATGTCGCTGGTTCGATTCCCAATCAGGGCACATAACCAGCTTGTAAGCCAGGTCTCCAGCCAGGTCTATAGCTGGAGGTGAGTGAAAGGCAACCACACATTGATGTTTCTCTCCCTTTCTTCCTCCATCCCTTCCCCTCTCTCTAAAGATAATGAATAAAATCTTTAAGAAAAAATCCAGGGTTTTTGGTGCCCCTTTGTATATAACTAGCTATAATAAAATGTAACAAATTATATAATAAAAATAAATGTGCCTTGGCTGGTGTGGCTCAGTGGATTGAGCACCAGCCTGCAAACCAAAAAGTCACTGGTTCTATTCCCAATCAGGGCACATGCCTTGGGTGCAGGCCAGGTCCCTCGTTGGGGGCATGGAAGAGGTAACCACACATTGATGTTTCTCTCCCTCTCTTCCTCCTTCCCTTCCCCTCTTTCTAAAAATACATGAATAAAATCTTTTAAAAAACAAAATAAAATAACCGTATGCACAAAATGTTATGGTACCACACAAAAAAAGGAATAATTAATCATTTCAGAGAGTAACAAAGGAGAGTTCAAATTGTGGGAACTTGACTATATTCCTTAAAATGTGTATATGTTCCTACATACCTTCTAGTATCACAAAGCCTGCCTTAAACAGTATATTTTTGTGTCTAATTCATTTTTCATAGTATTGAATGCATATAGAACATAACGTATCTTTTGCTGGGAAATTGTAATGATTAAATACACTGTTGTGGTTGAAGTGTGTTCCCCACAAAAATGGTATGGGAAATCCTAACTCCCAGGACCTCAAGGTGTTACCTTATTTGAAAATAGGGTCTTTTCAGAAGTAATAAAGTTAAAATGAATTCATTAGAGTGGCCCAAACCCAATATAACTGGTATACTATAAGAGGGAGAAGTTTGGACACACACATGCTGAGTGATGATAATGTGAAGAAACACAAAGTGGGGTGAAGCAGGGGCAGCCATGTGACTGGAGTGGTTCACCTATAAGCCAAGGAATGGCAAGGATGCTTGTCAGACACCAGAAGCTACAAAAGGTAGAAAGGGATTCTAGCCTATTGCTCTCAGAGAGCTCGGCCCTGTTGACACCATGATCTCAGACGTTCAGGGTCCAGAACTGTGAGACAATACACTTTTATTGTTTTAAGCTACTCAGATTTTGGTACCTGTTACAGTAGCCCTAGGAAACTAATACACACATGTTGTTCATTTCAGTGTAAATTTACAACCTCTTTTCTCAAAGTAAACCTCAGCTTAGTCTCTGTCAGCAATATTCTCAGCTTGAAGCTCAAAGTGCCATTGCTGGATGAGCATCAGTGGGGAGCTGGTTAAAAATGCAAAACTTGGCCCTGGCTGGTAGCACAGTGGTTAAGGCGCCGGCCTGCGAACCCAAAGGTCACAGGTTCGATTCCCCAGCCAGGGCACATAACCAGGTTGCAAACCAGGTCTCCAGTCAGGTCTGTGGCTGGAGGCAGGTGAGACGCAACCATACATTGATGTCTGTCTCCCTCTCTGCCTCTCTCCCTTCCCCTCTTTCTAAAAAATCGTGAAATAAAATCTTAAAAAAAAAAAAAAAAAAAAAATGCAAAACTCTGGTCCCACCCCAGACCTACTAAAGTCAGACACTGTTTGAGCAAGTCTTCGGAGGGATTCTGGTTTGAGAGCCATTGCTCTACAGCAAATGTCAGTCAATCCCACTTTACTCCTGAATCCTTTCTATTCCAACTATTAAGGATTGTTAGATACTAGTTCTCATCTTCTGAAACACCATGACAATAAAAATAAGCTACAGTTTTCATATTATTGTCTTCCAGCTAGATCTGCAAAACCCTAAGAGAGTTTCTTTGGAAGGGCCTTTAATTCTGCAATAGTCAAAACTGACAATAAATGAAATGTAGAGATTCTTTAATTTTTTTCCCATTCTTGGCACTGGCCTCCTGCCTCCCAGGTGCCCTGATGCCCAGCATCTTCATGGACAGCAGGCCTACCCAAATTCCCCAGGTCACCTCACTTCAGCCTGTCTTCTTCCATGGTGCTCCATTTTCCAAAATTCCCTCCTCTCTCTCCCACCAATAAAATATTCATTCATGCAAGAGATTGATCTCAACTAAGTAGTAGGAGGAAACCATTGATTAATTTATATTAAAATATTAATGACTAACAGCCTTCCCTCTTTAATTAGCCCAGGTCATACGGTTTTACTTTGAAGGTGATTTTTCACCACTTTTTCACCAAAAGTGGTGAAAAATCTATTTGGGCAGGTTTCAAGCACAGTGTGGAAATAAAATAAAGCTCTGCTTATTTGTGTTCTTGATGGTGGATTTGGGAAATGGATGGCCAATGCCCTTTAAATGACAAGTTCAGAGAATAAGCACTTAGCTCACATGAGGCCAGTTCTGTCTGGCACTCTTTCCCATTCCTGGTCACCAGCCTGCCAGCTTGTTGACCTTGAAGAAATGGCAGCAGGCCTACCCTTCTGCTTTTGCTGTGTTCCATCTTGGGTGGTTTGGGGGGTACTTCATGTTCCTAACAGGAAATTTTAGCTCCTGGGTTGAATCTAATTGGGGTGTTTTATATGCATACCCTGAGACCCTCAGGCTAGGGTGTATTTTCAATAAATCAAACAAATAAATCCCAAGCTTTGTACTAACTGAAATGTCCTCATGCCTTTAATGGTGGCTCTCTAAATGAATATACTAAGAAATGCAGGAATAATGCCTCCTCAGTTGCAAACAAACCTAATGAAGGAGGGGGCAGGGAGGCCAAGTTTAAAAAGAGAATGAAATTCATGGCATAAATTGCCCTGGAAATTGGCCCCCAGTTCTCAACTTACAGAGATTACTCAGAACCTAAGGCTATGGATGGGGGGAAAGGGAAATTAATGTTTAATGAACATTGTGCCAGGTGTTTTATTTCTATTATGGAACAGTTGGGTTAAGAGACTTGAACCAATCAGCTATAACCCCCTGAAGAGCAACCCCAGTTCTTGGTCAAGCTTTATGACTGATTTACGTTTGCCTATACAAGAAATCAGCCAAGGTTAAATCATGATTAGATTCATTCCCAAACTGCCTCCTTACTCTCGGTCTGAAAGGAAACCAAACCAACCATCAGAGAAATGGAATGTAAGCCATTCTATGAGTTAGGAATGTTTTTAAATAATCAAGGAAGTGTGTTGGCTGTTATCATTGAAATGCCAGTGGAAAGATAGGTTTCAGGGTCTGTTTGATTAAGAAACTCAAAAATGTCATCAAGCAAGAATTCAGGTCCTTTCCATCTGTCTTCTCTGCCCTCCACTTAACAGGCAACTTTAATCCACATTTTTTCATGGTAGCAAAATGGCCCCAACAGTTCCAAGCTTCACACTGATTTGCCACATTAGTCAGAAGAGAGACAAGACCTCTTCTGATGCCTCTCAGAAGCAGGAGGAGATTTTTCTCCCAGAATTTCCTAACAAAACTCTCCTTTACTTCATTTATGAGCTTTTATTTCATTGATTTGCTCATTTAATATTTACGGAGGCCCTCCTGTGTGGGATTCATCTGAAATCAATACTCCCTGCCTTCATGGAACTTAGGTCCTAGTAGAAGTTCTTGAGTATCAGAACTTAGGTCCTGGTAATCTCATTTCTTCCCTTTTGTCCCCCAGCTTCAGGTGATGTAGCTGCTTTCAGCAGTTCCTGATCTCTGGTTATTCAGATGTCCCCTTTCTGCTCTGTCAGCCTTTGTCTAGCTGTGTAACCAATCCTTCAAATTAAACTTCCCTCTGTTTTAAATACAAGTATGTATCTCCTTTCTTAATGGAACCCAACTATTATAGGATTAAAACCTAAACAAAGATCTAGCCACTCCTGGAAAAACTCATGAAGATGAGAGTGAATCCTATGCCAGCACCCAAGCATGTCTATAATCACTGATTGTTTTCCACCAACTGGGAGACTTCTGAGCAAAAAGCCATGTATTAACAATATATAGGAATTTTTATTTCGGTAAAGGTGGCACATACCTGGGCAGAGCTGGTGAATTGATCTACAGGCAACTATCTGCATAAATTTTAATTAATTTTAAATAACTGAGTGGAAGAAAACAGTCTATAAGATGTTTTTTGGATAAGCATCTAGAAGTAGAGAAGATACCATAAGAGGAAAGGAAAGGGGAGAAATTATAGGAAGATGGCAAGGTGATGCTACCTTGGTTCAGTCTCATGGTTTAGGTCTGCGCTCCATGGAAAGAGAGGGTGCAGGCCACCACAGGGACCACTACTTAAAACCCCGGTGACAACTGGTTGGAGAATTCTCTGACTGCATGGAACTCAACAAGCTCTAGCTTGTTCTTTCTTGGATCTTCCTCTAATTACACTTGCACTCCATCATTCTACCAAAACTGCTCTTGTAAAGGTCACAAACGACCTCTATGTTGCCACATTCATTGCTCAAATGTCAGTTCTCATCTTACTTCAATATCAGCATTGCTAATCTTTTGTGTTCTTTTCCAAAAGCTTGTGTTTTTGAGACATTCAGCAAATCTGAATGAATGCCCAATAACTAAAGGAAAACTAATTCATCTAATAACTCATCAGATAAAAATAATGACAACAGCCCTGGCTGGTGGCACAGTGGATAAGGCCCCGGCCTGCAAACCCAAAGGTCGCTGGTTTAATTCCCAGCCAGGGCACATAACCAGGTTGCAAGCCAGGTCTCCAGCCAGCTCTGTAGCTGGAGGCAGGTGAAAGGCAACCATACATTGATATCTCTCTCCATCTCTGCCTCTTTTCCTTCCTCTCTCTCTAAAAATAATAAAATCTCTTATAAAAAAATTTTAATAAAATAAAATAATGGCAACAGTGATAGCTAACATTGTTGAGCATTTACCATGTGCCAGACACTAATCCAAGCACCTTATGTGGATTTAATCCTTACTGCAGCCCTCTGAGATTATTACTATTATCATCTTCATTTTACAGATGAGGTCTCTAAGAAACAGAAAATTTGAGTAGCATCCTAAGGTTACAGGGCCAGTGTGCAAAAATAAGCAGTCTCCATATTTCTATTACTTGCCTTCAAGTACATCGAATTCTCTATCAGAATTTTTAAATTGTCATCCAGATATGTTTCTATACTATCTATATCAGAAGGTTACAGAATTGACCTCAAGGAGGTCAGGTGTTAGAGAGGCCTTCACACTATTTTTCCTTCTCCACATTACTGGCATATCTCAGCCCATAATGTAGTTACCTGCAGCAGGAAGAGTCAGGGTACCGGCTGCAGGAGCCAAGCAGGGTATGTGGTCCAGCAGACAGGAGGTCTATAGATGGCTATCAATGTTTAAGAAGCCCAGAGTTCCCAGAGCAGGTTAGAGGAAAACCTCAAAAGAGAACGATGCTGTGACCAGAGGCCAATGAAGAAATCTTTAACAAGGGTCCTGAGGACCCAGCTATTCATTGAGGTTCAGGGGTAGAACTCTTATGCCTGAAAAAGAAACTGGGAAAACAAAGCAACAGAGGAGCACTAAACTCATGATCTGAGTTTTCAGCAGATCATGAATACTGAGAATCAGGAGTAATAGACAAAACACAAAAGCATTGACTCCAGAAAGGCAGGAAACCTCTTTGGCCTGTGCAGTCATATCCTCATACTGCCTTGCACACAGCCCATACTGGTATGTGAGTTCCAGTTATCCAATCTCAAGCTAAAGACCTGGCACATATAGTATGCTCAAGTTCATGTTTAGTGGACATTGAGTACATACATGACAAGAGGTGTTGTACTAGTTTCCCTCATATTGAAACTAACAGTGCTGGGATACAATTCTTGCCCTTCTCCCACTAAGAATATATGAGTGGTAATGGGTACTAACTCAGACAGTAATAATATGAGTAATATATGAGCACAAAAGACTAGGTTAAGATTGGATCTGCAGTTTGGGGTCTTAGCAGACAAGAGTGAAGGAATGTGAAAAGTAGAAACTAGATTGGTTGAACAATTTTCTTTTGCCTTTCTCACCATAAATACTGCTCATATTTCCAAATGTCTGTGTCATTGTTCCTTCAAGTCATACACTAAGAGAAGCTTAAATATATCACCAAGCACTCCTGAAGTTTGATAAAAACTGATGGGATAGTCTGATATTTTTTAATGACCTTAGCAATAGAATCAATTAAGATCAAAAGTAGATTCTTTCTAAAATGATGTCTGAGATTTCTTTGTAAGTACCTTTATTCATTGATTTCAATCTGGTTAAAATGTTACTTAGACATTTTTTTGACCCTTATTGGAATTCTTCATGCAAATGACTAAATACTGAAACTAAATGGCACCAATGTTCAAAACCAAATCAACCAGTTGAAAAGGGGTTCATTCACATGGGTACAAAGGAACCTTTTGTTTTTATTAATTTGTCTATTTTCTCCTAACTAAAAATGCAGAATTCTGTAAAACTATGAATTAGTCACAACACAACTTTCCAGGGATCTTGAAATACATTATGTTTCCTTGAGACAATGGTGTCTTTCTCTTTCTTGTAGTTTTATTATCCCATCATAAAGCCTCTGTCTCAGTTATGAAAA
This sequence comes from Noctilio leporinus, assembly GCA_004026585.1. Classification (NCBI taxonomy): domain Eukaryota; kingdom Metazoa; phylum Chordata; class Mammalia; order Chiroptera; family Noctilionidae; genus Noctilio; species Noctilio leporinus. The sequence continues at coordinate 42,004 of PVIW01000600.1, forward strand.
CTTTTTTTTAATTTTTATTATTTTTAAAGACAAGGGAAGGGTGAGAGGCAAAGAGGGAGAGAGACGTCAATGTATGGTTGCCTTTCACTTGCCTCCAGCTACAGAGCTGGCTGGAGACCTGGCTTGCAACCTGGTTATGTGCCCTGGCTGGGAATTGAACCAGCGACCTTTGGGTTCACAGGCCGGGGCCTTATCCACTGTGCCACCAGCGAGGGTTCTTAGCTATCAAAATTCATAAGGTCCCTGCATCAATAGAAAGCTCATGTTACCCAAAAGATAGCATTTAGTATAAACTGTCCTTGCTCATAGTTTATTTTGGCACTTCTATCTTACAAAAATATATATATCTTAAAGGATGATAAAAAGAGGAAATAGATCAAAGAAGTTCAGTAAAAGCCCTGCAGTCTTAAATTTAAATTGGAGGTGATAGCAGAAACTCAGCATAAACAAAAAGACTAAGAAAAATATGAGATGATTAGAAATATGAAAACTGATTATTTGATATTAAAGAATTAATGCTAGGTTTCTCAGGTATAATGATGATATTATGACTCTATTTTTAAAATAGCCTTTATCTTTTAGAAAACCATACCAAAATATTTTCACATAAAAGAATATAATGTCTGAGATGATCTTAAAAATACTGCACAGGTGAAGGAAAGAGTTGTTGAATTTGGGTAATGGGTGTATGGGATGACAATGGTGCTAATTGGTCTGGCTTTGTATGAGTGTATGTTTGAAGGAGGGCAAGATAAATGACGAGAGTCTTGGCTAACTGGCCTTGTAGCTCAACAGTGTTGTTCTGGAGAAAATTCTCTTCACTTTTCTTCAGTTCTCTTGCTTTTAAGTAAACTATCATAGAGCTTTCTTTCACAGATTGATATCCTCTTCCATTCATGGGAAGAATAAAAAAATATAAGACTGAATATGGCCAAATTAGATACCAATTTAAAAGGGAGTTACTTAGATATGCTCATTTTGGGGGTAGAACTAGTAGTAAAACACTAGATTATTTTTTTATTTTCTTAGGAACAAATGTTTATTACTAGTCCTTAATACTGGACAAAACTCTTGACCACTATATTCTCTAAGATAGTCCTAAGAAAATGCTGGTATTGCCATCTCTGGAAAACAAAAGGCAGGGGAACGTTGCTGTCTTTCGGTGAACTCCCAGAACACTCCCTACCCTTCCCCTTAGTATCTTTGAGGTACCAACAGTTGGCATCCATTAGGAAATAAATGCCAAGCCCTGGCTGGTAACACAGTGGATAAGGTGTCAGCCTGTGAACCCAAAGGTCGCTGGTTCAATTCCCCAGCCAGGGCCCATAATCAGGTTGCAAGCCAGGTCTCTAGCCAGATCCGGGGCTGGAGGCAGGTGAAAGGCAACCATACATTGATGTTTCTCTGTTTTGCTCCCTCTCTGCCTCTCTTCTTTCCTCTCTTTCTGGAAATAATAAGTAAAATCTTGGAAAAAAAAGAAAGAAAGAAATGCCAGAGCAAGTTTCTGAGGTTTAACTCTGGGTGAAAATAATAATAATAGAAATTATTTTTAGTTTCTATATATTAGGAAACTAATGTTGAGAAAGGTTAAGTAATATCCTCCAAATAATCCACTAACTTATGGGAAACAGTCAGGATTCAAACCGAGGTCTCATTCAAGCTATTATTCTAGGCCTGCTTCCAACTATTGGATTTCACCAGGAAAAACACACATTCTTGTTTCCTGTTTATTCATAACCACGAATGCTCCATGGGTGCTCAACTCTACTAGGAAATCCTGCTATGCAGCATTCGTTATTTCACTTTTCAAAGAGAAGATATCACCATTCTTTCTGTTCAAAGGTACAGCAACTCCTTCCCATCTCCACTCTCATAATTGTTGACTTTGCCTCATGCTTCTATAAGAAAATAAAAGCCATTGGAAAGGCATTCCATTGTTTTCCCCAAACAAGTCTAGCAGCCTGCCCACTCTGTCAATACTTCCTACCTCTATCCTGTTACTAAGACAGGCTCCTCAGAACACATGTACATCATACATGGTGTATTGTGCACAAACTCCCCTTTATCCCTCTTACCTTCTGGAGAGAGTTATGATAACAGCCACTTCTTTCCTGCATCTCAGAGACTCTCCTCTAAAGCAGCTCATCACACAGAAATTGCTCTGTTAGCTATCTTCTGTAATAAATAAAATAACAACAATGCCTCTTATCACACATTCTCCTCCAGCTACTACTTCATTCCTCTGCTTTCTTTCAGAGCAAAACAACTTGAAAGTATTGAGTCCAATGACATCCTCTTCTCCAGCGACATCCTCCTGTTCTTCACCTCTTTTCCTCTCCTCCACCCACTACAATGAAGATTCCACTCTGCCAGAGAAATTGCTATTATTGGAGTCTCTAATAATCTCCATCTTCCCAACTTTAGTACATTATTCTCAACTAATGTCCTGAAACTCTCAGTAACTCTCAACACAGTCGGCTCCTCCTTGAAACATTCTTCTCTTAACCTGCTTGATTCCAAACTCTCCTGTACCAAGGCAGGGATGACGTAGCTGTATTCAAGGAAATAATTCAAGAAAATCACTGTGGCTGGAGTGCACAAGTGACAGCACAGTAAGATGACATAAGGTTAGAATGTGAAGGGGACTCAGCATCAGGCAGGAATTTTAGGTGAGGGGAAAACTTGGATTTTTAGGGGATTTTAAGCAGATGACTGACATACTATTCAGTTACATTTTTACAGATAACCCTGATTGACTGTGGAAAATGAACTGGGTAGGCATGAGAATAGGCTCATCGGCTAAAGATAGGTCCCTTGTAATGACTTTTAAATAAGTGTTTGTTGGCTTAAGTTAAATTGGAAAGAAGAAAGGAAGCCATCAGTAAGCAGAAACGTCTGGAGGACAGAAGCAGAACCAAAGAGTAAAATTCCAGGGAACAAAGAAAGAGCTTGTGGAACTGGTGAGGGGACAATTTCTCCCATGGGATTTGGCCCAGTTCCCAGCAAACCCAAGAAATTGTCAGGTGCTGCTCCCTGTGTGGCTGTTGCCCATGGAGCACATTTGCTCCTACAAATGGTGAACATGTTGTCTTCTTCGGGGCCTGAGATTCCCATTCCATGATGTTCTGTAGTAGGGAGAATTTAACTCATTATCCTCCATGGTGTCTATTATGTCACATTACTCTTCAGGTCCTGACAGAACACTCCAGAGACATGATGCATTAGGACTTGACACCAGTTATCCAGTGCTGTGTCTCATTGCAGGAAGTAGGTAGGAGAGAGGGGTAACCCACTTTGTATTATCCCAACTCCCTCCACAACTTTGGTAGTCCCTTGATCTTTCTGTGGTTGTCATTAGGGGCTCAGAATTTTATGTTCTGGTCAATCTTCAAATGACAGTTTTTAGTGTCAACGTGATCAAGGAGAGCTGTTCTTCCCTCCCCACAGTGACAGCAGCAATCACAGGAAATTGATCATGTTGGATAAACTCACCTGATCCTAAAAATAATACTGCCTTCATGCTCCAGGGCAGAGCAAAAACAACTGAAAAATAATTGCCAGTAAGCCCCAGAGGGAAATTCTTTGCCTCCTCCAAATTTGACAATCAATCTAACCCAGTGACTAAAAACCACTGCTTAAAAAAGAAACCCAGCCCCAGCTGGTGTGACTCAGTAGATTGGCACCACCCTGCAAACCCAAGGGTCATTGGTTCAATTCTCAGACAGGGCACATAACCAAGTTGCAAGCCAGGTCTCCAGCAGGTCCCCAGCTGGAGGCAGGTGAAAAGCAATCATACATACATTGATGTTTCTCTCCCTTTCTTCGTCCCTCCCTGCCTTTCCCTTTAAAAACAATGAATAAAGTCTTTAAAAGAAAGCGTAATTCCATTTATATACCAAAACACCATGGCAATTTGGTTTTTGAACTGGGTCATTCTGTCTGGGTGTTAATTTTTCTTTATGAAAGGCTATATTTACAAAAGCAGCAAGGACTTAATAGTACAAAAACAATGACCACATCTAGAACATGCCCCAATACATGTTTTTCTCAATCCCTCTCAATTTTTACACATTAAAAAAAAAAAATTGTGCCTCATTGTGAGGTTCTTTTCCACCATCTCAGAGTTAAATGTGCCAGCTATTTTCAGAAAACATACCACATTTATTTTTTAGTCTTTCACATACAGAAAATCTCCAGAAAGGATTTCTTCCTCTCTCCAGAAGTCAGGAATCCAACCTGACCAATATGATTCAGAGAGAGGTGTTCTTTAACCAACAAAAAGAGTTTGCATTTCTTTACATTTAATTTCCAAATGCAACTAGGGCTTTTAATCTTCGCATCCTTTGAATTTTTAGGGAAGTACAGGAAAGGCACTTTGGGTGCAGTTGCTCTCTGAATTAGTGAAACAGCCTGCAGGGCTAGGTTGTGGCTTTATAACGTGTGCTGTCCTTTGAAGATCTTGAACTAATTAGGGCATGTCTGCTCATCAGTTTTAGTACTGACCTTCCATAGCAAAATGACCTGGTGCTCATTTGAATGTTATTTTGAATACGGGTGATGTATAGTTTTCTCTCTAAAGGTTTTGCTCTCTTCCCCTCGCCCTTCAAAGACCTGAGGTCCTCGGTAACCACGCTTTCTCCTACAGAGATACCCTCCATGCCAGGCTGCCCTTATACATCCTACTTTGGTATTCACAACTAGCAAAATGGCTCTGACTATGGTGCAAGAAACCACATCCTTTGGAAAAGAAACCCATGTTCAAAGTCCTAGCAAACAAATCAGGATCAAATTCCAGAAATGCATTTTCTAGACTCTGTTGTATTAATATTTGGCAGGAAATTCAGCAGCCAGTAAGTATACAAGAATCTCTGAAAGTATTCAATGAGAAGATTAATTGATAAAGGACAGGGAAGACATTGAAGACAAATGACAAGCTTGCCTTACGTCATCCAAGGACAGCATCTGGCTATAAGCAGTTATGTCAACAGTATTTTCCAACTACAAAATATAGTCTGTTTCTTTATGTATCTCTGTTTTTCTTCACGTCATTTTCGGATGTATAACAAAGTCCATAAAACTAAGAAAATAAAAACTACATTTGGAAATTGTGTGTTGTGCATGGCTTCTTGACTTGTACTAGAGAGCTTCATGGTCAAGTCTTTCTGACAAATCTAAGGTTAAATCTACTTGGGCATAAGGTGATCTAAGATCTCAGGATGAGAGAAGCTATATCAACTAGTAAGTTAGTGAGGGCTCAGGTGGAATCTCAGCTCAACTACTGGGTCATGACTATTTCTTTGAGCAGACTTGATAACCTACCAGTATCTCAATTTCATTATTTTTATTTTTTAAGTATATTTTATTGATTATGCTGTTATAGTTGTCCCAGTTTCTTTTCCTTTTGCTCCCCTCTACCCAGGAGCCCCATTCCCTCCAGCATTCCCACCCCTCTTAGTTTATATCTGTGGGTCATGCATGTAAGTTCCCTGGCTTCACCCTTTCCTATATTATTCTTAACTTCCCCCTATCTTGTACCCTCCAATTATGCTTCCTAATCCCTGACCCATTTCTCCCCCTTCCCCCTCCATCAGCTAATAGCCCTCCCAATGATCCCTGTACCTATGATTCTTATCCTATTCTTGTTCTTGGCTTAGTTTGTTTTTATTTTATTTTCTTTTTTAGGTTCTATTGTTGATAATTGTGAGTTTGTTGTCATTTTAATATTCATAGTTTTTATCTTCTTTTTCTTAAATAAGTCCCTTTAACATTTCATATTAAAGCTAAAAGAGTTCATCATCACCAAGCCATTATTATATGAAATGTTAAAGGGACTTACTTTAGAAAAAGAAAATCAAAACTACAAATATTAAAATGACAACAAAGTCACAACTATCAACAGCAGAACCTGAAAAAATAAAATAAACAAACTAAGCCAACAACCAGGATAGGACCAGAAATGGAGGTATAGGGATCATTGGGAAGGTTATCATCTGGGAGGGTGAAGGGTGTGAAATGGGGAAATGGTGCAGGGATTAGGAAACAGAATTGGTGGGTGCAAAATAGACAGGGAGAAGTTAAGAATAATAGAGGAAAGGGTGAAACCAGAGGACTTACATATACAACCATTGACATGAACTAAGAGGGGTGGGATTGCTGGAGGGAATTGGGGCCCTGGACAGAGGGGAGCAAAGGGAAAAGAATTTGGGACAACTGTAACAGCATAACAATAAAGTATACTTTAAAAAACACACACACACAGAATTCAGAGGCACACAACTAATTGCAAACTGGGTAGAGGACCTAACAACATGAAAAAGATTAGCCATGTATGGAGTCCTGAATCAAAGGGTCTTTTTTAAGATTTAGCCTGCCTATCACTAAATAACAAAAGATTTTTTTTAATCTGCTTCTCGGATTTCCAAGGCACCATTAGTGACGTACTTCTGTACAACTGCAGCAGTTTATTTTGAGCTGATGATTGTATATGTAATTTTTAGTGACATCTTCAAAATACTGGGGAAATAATGATTTACTCTTTCCATACAGAATTCTGGTAACAAATGCTTGCAAAGTTGTTAATTATTAATATCATGAGAAAAATGCATGTTGGGGTTTTTCCCCAAAGAGAGAAAATTCAAGTAGAAGTAGTGGTCATAAAGAGCAAGGTAGCTATTGTGAACTAATGTGTTCTGAGGACTAACTTTATTGCTCCCACTTCTTTGACTTGGCCAAATATCTTAAATTGATTTATCCATTTCATGAAATGAACTTATTGTAGGAAGGCAAATATGTATTTTTTAAAGAGCAGATGTTACTTAGCTGAGTCATTGGACCACACAGGAAGCACAATGGTAAGAACAGTGGGATTAGAAGGGCTGTCCTCTTCATGTCTCAAGTCTACTTCAGTAAACATAAACCATTACTTAGCCCCTCCAGGTCTCTGTTTCCCATTAGTAAATTGAAAGCAATAACTCCAGCTCTTCTCTACCACACTAAGCCATTTGGATGGCTAACAAATAAGAGTTTGATTCATTGCTCTATATTAGCCACATAGGAAACATACACTTGACTACTCATCCCATCTCCTCATTCCCCTCCTCCTCCTAGTACCCCGTCCAGCCCAAGGAAGAAAGCAGAGAGATAGAAGAGACATCTGTACAGAAAGACTCAACAAGAAAAAATAATGAACTGAAATCAGATAATCTTTTATGCTTTCAAGAAAACCCAGAACTCCCAGCTAACTTGATCTAACTTTGTAAGTCAGCAAATGTTCAGTGCCTTTTTTTCTCCAGCACCATACTAGCCTCTGGAGATAATACCAAAGACCCTCCAGACATAGTCACCACACATTGTTTATTATGTCACCATGGAGAAGATTCATTCCCATTCATGAAGCCAGCAGAGCAAGTATAGACAACTTTTTAAAAATGAGGTAAAATGTTGTCTGCTCTTATTTCTCTGTAATGCTAAGAATGGAAGGAACCCTGGCAGGGTGGCTCAGTTAGTTGGAGAATCGCCCCAGACAACAGGAAGTTGTGGGTTTGCTTGCCACTCAGGTATGCCACTCATACCTACCTAGGTTGTGAGTCAATCTCCTGTCAGGGTGCAGCCAATCAATCTCTGTCTCTGTCTCTGTCTCCATCTCTCTCTCTCCCTGCCCCTCTTCCCTTCTTATTTTTCTAAGATCAATGAAAAGATCCTCAGGAGATTTCTGGTCAAGTTGTAGGCATAGGTAAACATGGTTTGCTTCCTCTCAAAATCACAGCAAAATTATGGCTAAACTACTGAACAAATACCGCTCAGAACCATCAGAAAATCAAGCTACATGGAAGTCCAACAACTAAGGAATTAAAGAAACCACATTCATCCAGATGGGGGTTGGGTCGGCATAAGAAACTGTGGGGTCCTCAAGCATCTCCTCAGACTTACTCAGACTCACTACGGCTAGGTTCTGGCACCAATGGCATATGGGTAGGAACTGAAGTGGCTGACATCAGGGCAAGAGCTGGAGGACAGCTTCCTCCCAAACAGAATTGCAGACAGCTGCATTATCCCTTTTCTGAGCCATTCCCTACACAGATTAACAGTGCAGCATCACCATATCCGAGTCTCCTCCAATCTGGCTTACATAGTAAGCCACACCTTAATGATTATCTAAGGGTCTACCCCATCCAAGCTGGTGACAGTGGCTTCCCCATATGAATGGAATGCCTGGGCTAGACACAGGCTTCAAAATTTTCCTAAATACACTCAAATAAGCAACAACTGAACCCAGTCCCCATCCCTCTCACCAAGTGGCTGCAGGCCCACTAGCAACAGCCATCTGCACACAAAGCACAGATGGAGGCTGACCTTGGCTTGCACCACTTGGAGAACTCCAGAGCCTGTGTATCCAGTGGACAATTACAGACCACATCAAAGCACCAACACTAAACCATCTCCACCACTAAACCACATAGGGAAGTGGTTGCTGGCAGGAGTCACAGCCAATTGTACCAGCTGTCTGGACTTGGTAAATCCCTCCCATTGCTGACCTGCTGTCAGCAATCAAGACTCAACTACAAGAAGAGGATGTACTCAGCCCACATGGTGGGTGCACCTCAAGTACCCAGCTTGGGTGACAGGGGAGGCTGTACCACTGGTCCCTATAGGAAACCTACTACACAGACCATGCTATCAAGACATAGAGTCAAAGCAGCTCTACCTAATACATAGAAACAAACACAGGGAGGCTGCCAAAATGAGGAAACAAAGAAATATGGCTCAAATGGAAAAAACAAAACAAAACTAGAGAAAAAAAGCCAAACAAAATGGAGATAAGCAATCTATCAGACGCAGAATTCAAAACACTGATATAAGGATGCTCAAGGAACTCAGTGGGTACTTCAACAGCATAAAAGTGATTCAATCAGAAATGAAGGAGACATTACTTAAAATGAAGAACAATTTATAGGGAATTAACAGTGGAAGGGATAAAGCCAAGAATCAAATCAATGATTTGGAACAAAAAAAAAAAAAAATGAAAGAAAAAGAAAAAGAAAAAAGACATCCAATTAGTACAGCGAGAAGAAAAAAAGAATCAAAAAAATTGAGGACAGTGTATGGAGCCTCTGAAACAACTTCAAGCATTCCAATATCCACATCATAGGGGTGCCAGAAGAGGAAGAAGAATAGTGAGAAATCAGATATCTATTTGAAAGAATATTGAAGGGAAACTTCCCTAATTGGGTGTAGGAAATAGACATGCAAGTCCAGGAAGTACAGAATCCCAAACAAGTTGAACCCAGAGAGAACCACACCAAGACACATCATAATTAAAATTGCAAAAGTTAAAGATAAAGAAAGAATCTTAAAAGCAACAAGAGAAAGGCAAATAAATTACCTACAAAGGAGTTTCTGTAAGACTATGAGCTGATTTCTCAAAAGAAGTTATGAAAAGCAAGAACCTATAGCCAAGATTGCCTTACCCAACAAAGCTATCATTTAGAATCAGAGGGCAGATAAAGCGCTTTCCAGATAAGGTAAAGCTAAAGGAGCTCATCACCACCAAACCATTATTGCATGAAATGTCAAAGAGACTTAATTAATCAAGAGAAGATCAAAACTATGAACATTAAAATGGTAATAATTGCCCTGGCTGGTAACACAGTGGATAAGGTGCCTGAAAACCCAAAGGTCGCTGAGTTTGATTCCCAGCCAGGGCACATAACCAGGTTGTCACCAGGTCTCCAGCCAAGTTCATAGCTGGAGGCAGGTGAAAAAGACAACCATCCCTCTCTCTCTCCCTCTCTGCCTCTCTCCCTTTCCTTCTCTCTAAAAATAATAAAATCTTTTTTTTAATATAAATAAATAAATAAATAAAATAGTAATAAGTATATAACCATCAGCAATTGAATCTACAAAACAAACTGATCAAAGAAACAGAACAGAAACAGAATCATAGATATGGAGAGCATTGGGATGGTGCCTGTTGGGAGGGGTCAGCAGGAATGAGGGAAAAGGTACAGGGATTAAGAAGTACAAATTGATAGTTACAGAACAGGCTCTTAATATCTAAAAGCAAGTATGGAAAATGGAGCTGCCAGAGAACTTATATGCATGACCCATAAACGTGAACAAAGGAGGGGGGATCACTAGAAGGAATGGGTGGAGGTGCTGGGTGGAGGAGGGCAAAGAGGGGGAAATTGGGACAACTGTAATAGCATAATCAATAAAAATATTAAAAATTTAAACTAGAATGATCCTCAGGTGGGAATTTTTTAATTTTCCCCAAAAAATGAATGGGAGGAGAAGAGTAAATACTATGCCTATTCTTGCGTGTGGCTGACAGACATGGAGCAAGTGTAGAAAGGTTCTGCAGAGTCCAATTCTTGAAATTCATTGTGAGGCAGTAGACAAGCAGGGTGTTATGGAATATCCAGACAATAAATATGAAGGATGCACTATTTCAAAATATGAAACATACACAATGAAACTTATGGATTTTTAATATTAATATCAGACTTTAATATTAATATCAGTTCATAGCTTGCTGCTTTAATTTATCCTGCTCAAGGGGACACGTTCACTTCACTTTGCCCTTAGGGGTTCTTCGGTCCACGTTTTTCAGAACTTACTTTCCTGAAATTTCCTGACACCACAAGTAATACTTGTCACAAGGGTTTCAACAGACAGGTCCTCAGAGAGGATTCTCATGGAGACACAGAGGGAGCATGCAAACTTCACTCTTTTAAGAAACTAATGCAAACAAGTCAGACCAAAGAATATGACCAACCTCTGTGAGGTCCTCAGAAGCATCAGGCTATGCTGTGGGATGATTATGCAGACAAATACACATACATAAAGAACTCAGTGTGCAATAAACATACCCAAACCATGTTTTATAGTTTCAATTACTTGTCAAAAGAACTGAGGTCAAAAAGTCCTGGGGTTCTGGCAGGCAAATGGGTTACAATGGAAATTCTTTTTGGAGACAAAGAGATGAAAGATAAAGGATTTGTCTTTAAGTTTTCTCTGAACTTGTTATTTTCCTGCTTTAAAATACCTTTGATAAGAGAAAATAATACAGAAGACAGGACTTAGCTTATAAATAAATAACAGAAAGGACAAAGCTATGGATGGTTTTCAGACATTAAACAATAAGTAGTGCAGCCCTGTGACCCCTGCGCAAACTGTGACTGACGACAACTGATTGAGGCAATTTTAAGGATGCCGGGCAGGGAAGAAGGACTTGAAGAGAAGTCAGCAGTCCTCCTAAGCTGAGGAGACAGAGATCAGAGTTCAGAGAAGTGGAGGCAGTTGAAACGTACGGAATAGAGAACCAAGGGTAAAGGAACTACATAGTAAGAAAGCTACAGGTACCTGTAGAAGGTCCCCTTCAGTCTTTGGCTGAGTAGCGATCTTCACTTGCAAAAATGAAGTTATCAGAGTTAGGAAAAAGAATATCAGAAATTAATACACAGAACAATTTCTAAAGTTCACACAAAGCTATATTCCTCCCCTACCCCCACCTGCACCCCAGTCCAAGTAGAAAGATATTTCAATATAAGGCTTCAGGCAAAATCTACAAAAGGGCATTATTATCTTAGTAAGGGATTAAATTAGATCTAACGACAGCTCCAAATCTGCCCTAAGAAAGCTTATAAGCTAATCAAACAGGCAAACTGATTTCAAGTCACTGAACTGTGCACCAGAAAAAGAATATCCAACAATATTTTTAAAAATACAACAAAATTCAACATGCAAAAATGCAAAATTCATAATATATAGTACTCAATAAATGATTACAAGGCATGCATAGAAGCAAGAAAATATGTTTTATAACAATAGAAAATTTAGTAAATACAAGCCAAGAAATAAGAGATGATGGGACTAGCAGATAAAGATGCTAAAACCAATAAAAATAATAATAAAATAGCAAGGTATGCCTAACAAGTGAAAAGTAAAATAAAATAGAACCATAAAATTTTATCTAAATATAGGCAGGGAGAGACAATAAAAGGAAACAGAAATAGGTGAGACAAATAGAAAGTAAAATAATAAAATGGAAGTTTTAAACTCAATTAAATAGATAATTATATTAAATCTATATGGTCCAAACACCTAACTTAAAATACAGAGACACTTAGATGGGATTAAAAACAACAACAACAACATCCAAGTATATGTTGGCTACAAGAAACATATTTTAAATATAAATGTGTGGATACATTCAAAATAAAAAGATGGAAAATGATATACATTTAAAAATACTATCAAAAAGAGTTGGAGTGGCTATATTACACAATGTAGAATTTAGAACATAGAATATGACCTGGGACTGAGAGAAGAGAGATTTCACAATAAATAGATCAATTCATCAAAGAAGCCTAACAATCCTAAGTATATGTCTCTAAAAACAGAGCTTCAAATCATATGAAGAAAAATTTATAAAATTCAAAAGAAAATAGACAAACCCACTCTTACAATTTGAAAGTTCAAAACTCCTCTTAGTGACTGATAGAAATAGACAAAAGATCAGTATACATACAGAGGACTGATACAAACTTATCAATCAACTTGGCCTAATTAACATTTATAGAATATTCCACTCAACAGTGCCTATACCAATCACCAAGATAAACTATACTCTGTGTGTGTGCATGTATTCATAAATATGTATTTATATACAAAAATATTTTATATTTAATAAAATTGAAACCAAAAACACTGCAAAAACAAGTTGGTTTTTGAATAAATAAAACTGATAAACCTCTAACCTGACTGATGAAAAATAAAGGAGAAAGACGCAAGTCACCAGCATTAGGAATGAAAGGTAGGATTTCATTACAGATCCTATGGTTGTTAGAAAAGATTATAAGGAAATATTTTTCATTTGATGCCAATAAACTTGACAACTTAGATGATATGAAAAATTACTTGAAGGACACAATCAAAACTTATTTAAGAAGAAATAAATAACTTGAATAGACTTGGTTACAACAAAGAAATTTAACCTATAGTTTAAGAACTTCATATAAAGAAAATCCAGAAAACTTGACCCAAGTAATTTCCTAATGAATTCTTCCAAACATAGAAGAAATAAGTAATACAAATTATATGCTAATTTTTTCAAAATATACAAGAGTAAATACTTATTTTATGAGCCCAGTATTACCATGATACCAAAATAAGACAAGATAGTCTTATTTATAGAAATAAAAATAATTACAGACCAATTGCCCTCATAAACATAAACATTAAAATCTTTAACAATCCCTGGCTGGTAGCATAGTGAATAAGGCACCAGCCTGCAAACCCAAAGGTTGCTGGTTTGATTCCTAGCCAGGGCCCATAACCAGGTTGCAAGCCAGGTCTCCAGCCAGGTCCTTTGCTGGAGGCAGGTGAAAGGCAACCATACATTGATGTTTCTCTCTCTCTCTGCCTCTCTCCCTCCCCCTCCTTCTAAAAATAATAAATAAAATCTTTAAAAATAATTAAATAAAATCTTTTTAAGTTCTAGAAAATCAAATCTGTACATGCATAAAAAGTTCCAAAGAAATTTCCACCATATAACCAAATAGAACTCATTCCAGGAGTGCAAGATTGGTTTAATATTTAAGACCAATCAATATAGTTCACCATGTTAACAAACTCAAAGAAAGAGAAACCACAAATTCATCTCAATAGAGTCAGAAGAGTATATTGGCATAATTCAACACCCTTTCATGATAAAAAGCTCTCAGTAAACTAAGAATAAGCAGAAACTTTCTCAACTGGATAAGGAGTAGCCACAAAATCCCCACAGCAAACACTACACTTAATGGGAAAAGGCTAAACATTATAACCCTAGTGTCATAAACAAGGTGAACTGCTTACTCTTACAGACTGGAAGAAAATATTTGCAAAATATATACCAAATAAAAGACTTGTATATTTAATCAATAAAAATACAAAACAAACTAATTAAAAAGCAGGACAGAAAATTAGGCTAGACACTTCACTAAAGGAAGATTTACAAATGGCCAAAAAAAAAAATCACAGGAAGAATGCTGGCTGGGTAGCTCAGTTGGTTGGTGCATTGTCCAATGTACCAAAGTTGTAGGTTCGGTCCCTAGTTAGGGTACATACAGGAATCAGCCAGGGGTGCCTGAACCTGAATAGGTAGAACAACAAATCTCTCTCAATCTTCCTCCCTCTCTCTCTCTCTCAATAAATTCTTAATAAAGAAAAATATCACAGGAAAGATTCTTAGCACCATTAGTCTTTAAGGAAATATACATTAAAATCATAGAGATACCATCACCCCCACCACCACCAAAGAATAGCTAAAATTTCTTAAACTATGCTGAATAGGATGCTGACAAGAATATGGAAGAAATAGAAACCTCATTCATTGCTAAGGGAATCCATTGGAAGACAGTTTGGCAGTTTTTTTACAGTTAAAAATAAGCATACCACATGACTCAGTAATCCCTCTCAGGTATTTATTCCTCAGGTATTTATTGTAGAGAAATGCAAGTACCCATTTATACAAAGTGTTGTACTCAAAAGATTATAGCAGTTTTATTTGTAATAACCACAAACTAGAAACTACACAAGTGTTCGACAGTTGAATAGATCATCAAATTGCCATTCATTCATTTAATGAAATTCTACTCAATAAATAGGAACAAACTAATGATACATAAAGTAATATAGATGAGTCTCAAAACTTTATAATAAGAGAAACCAATCACAAAAGCCTGCATACAGTGTATTTCCATTTATAAAAAATCTACAAAACAGTAGTGATAAAAAGCAAATCAGTGATTGTTGTGTGTATGAGTGAAGAGGAGGGAAATACCTACAAAGGGGCACAAGGGAAGTTTGCAGGTGGTTATTAAATACACTACTATAGACATTTGTATCGAAGTTTTTGTGTGAGCGTATGTTTTTATTGCTTGGGGAGGGATTGCTGGGTTGGGTGATGACTCTATGCTTAACTTTTTAAGGAACTATATCACGATTGTATGAGTGGTTGGTTACACACTGTACCACTTGTCAGAACTTACTGAATTGTATATTTAAAATTAGATCTATTGCATGCAAATTATACTACAAAAAGTTAATGTTTAAAGCAAAAAAACAAAAAAAGGGTGAGATCAAACAGGAAACAATTACCACTAATCTTAAATTATACACTTTACTGGTGCACGGTGCTCACATTAACAAGGTGCTGTTAAATCTCTATTCACTTCACGCTGTGTAGATCTAGCCAAGTCCAAAGTCTCCTGCACTTATTCAAGGAATATAGGCAGTAGAAAGAAGAGGTCGGGGTTTCACTCTTGGAATCATTGCCTACCACCAGAGGGGCATATGGGTGTCAGTTTAGGTGCCTCCAAATACCCCTGCCTCAAGTATTCCACCCCAATTTGGTTCCTCTCCCACCCTGTGCAAAAACACTCTGTAAGCATCTCAGATTGGGTCTCTTTCTTCAATCTAAATCTGTTTGCTTTCCACCTTTCCAAAATTCCTTATAGTTTATGGTCCACTGAAAAGACTCCCACTCTTCGAAGGTGTGTGTGCCATGCATGTGCATGTGCCTTCTATCATTTCTAAGGATTTGGAACAGAACGTATGTGTGCTTAGTCTGCCTTCTTCTTGTAGATATCAGAGCTCAGTTTCCTGGTCTAAAAGTTGTAAGCCCTGGCTGGTAGCACAGGGGATAAGGTGCCGGCCTGCAAACCAAGGGTCGCTGGTTCGATTTCCCAGCCAGGGCACATGGCCAAGTTGCAAGCCAGGTCTCCAGCCAGGTCTGTAGCTGGACGCAGGTGAAAGGCAACCATACAATGATGTCTCTCTAACTCTCTCCCATCTCCTCTTTCCAAAAATAATAAATAAAATATTTTAAATTAATTAATTAAAAATTATAATATACAGTCTTCTACAAAGTTTTTGGAAGAACCAAATAACATAATGACATAAAAGAACTATTTAAATGGAAAGGAAATAAAACACTTGTAATTAAAGAAGTCATTGTTCTCTCTAGAGTAAGTTGAAAGCCAAAATGGGATTACTTCATTAAGAATTTAACTCTTTTCCATAATAAATTTTCCTTATCCACATATGTCCTACTTGCAGCCTCCCATTGCTGTAGGAAAATTCTAAAGTGTATTTATTCAAAAAGACAAATTAAGTTAGTGCTGGATTTTTAGGATGTTGTAGATGAGAGGTAAATGAGAGATAGATAGATAGATAGATAGATAGATAGATAGATAGATAATAGATGAGATGACAGTTAAGAAGTAGATATTTATCTTATTTTCTAATGTTGTTAAAGGAATATTAAATATACCTGTATGTGTCTCCATTTAAGTGATGAAACTGTAGTCTACTACATAAGAAAACCTTCCCCTTGGGTGACCTTCTAGAATTCTGCCTTAAAACACAAATGGAAATATATTTGTCATCTTTTCTCCATCATATAACACACATAATCAGAATTCTCAGAAGATCTTTTAGCTTCTCTCAGAAAATGAAAGTGGGTTCTCTGCTCCTAGTTACACAAAATCACACCATGGACACTTACTTGATAATACTGGCTCAGATGGGCATCAAGTTGCCAGCCAGAGGTTTGGTCAGGACAAGAGAAAGTGCCAGACAAGAAGGAACTGGCAGGAAGCTAATGTCGTACCGCTGGACACATGAGACAAGAATGGGGAGTGTGAGCAGACCCAAGTTATGCTTGCACCATGCTCAAGTCTGGCTTCCAAAGTGACACTAACCAGTTCAAAAGTTAACAAGTAAAATTTGCCATGCACAAAAGCATGCAAATATCAGGTCTAAATGTCAACTATATTTACTTAGCTAACAAAGGAAAGGTTGAACTTGCCGGGAATGATCAAACCACAACATAGAAACAGACTCATAGGTACAGAGAACAGACTGACAGCTGTCAGAGGGAAGGACAGTAGGGGGACTGTGTGAAAAAAGTGATGGGATTAAGCAAACATACACATACACACATGCAAACTCATAGACACAGACAATAGTATGATGATTACTAGAAGGAAAGGAAAATGGGGGAAGGCAGAACAGGGTAAAAGGGGAATAAATGGTAACAGAGGAGGCTTGATTTTCAGTCAATATATGAAGAATATATTTAGAATTGTACACTTGAAGGAACTAGCATGGATGACCGACCCATGGGCATGGACAGCATGTGGGATTGACCATGGGAGAGGGGATGGGGAGGGTGGGGCAGGAAAGGGGGGGGGGGGGATGGGATAAATGTAGTACAACAATAAAATTAAATTAAAATAAAATAAATTTTTAAACCATTAAAATAAATAAATAAAGAATCATACACTTATAATCTGTGCCATTTTATTACCCAACATCACCTCAATAAATTCAATACAATTTCTTAATTAACTTAAAAGAAAAACAATTTTCAGTCAGCTCAAGGTTTCTGTGGGTGTTAGCACTCGTAACCAGGAGACAAAACACGGTGACTCTCACCAGTGTCCCAGTCTAGTGGCTCCAGCCCCGCAAGCCGAAGTGAGAGGGCAGTTGTGACCACGGTGTTGGCTCCCAGGGCTTCCAAGGCAACAGAGATGTGTGCGATTATCAAGTAATAGAGAGTGACATTCCTTATGTTGTGTCAGTTTGAAAATCCAGAGAAATGGAGATATAGATGTCAGCTCCTAGGACAGGCCGGCTTCATCGCCCATGGACATCACACTGCCAGCACCTGTCCACTCAGCAGGCTGAGTGCCTTCGAGTGGAGGAATACACACGACTGCTCCCCAGCCTGTCCTCCCTGGGCTGCAGTGGCCATAAAGGGGGCCCTCCCCTCAGTCTGTGCCAACACATGGGGAGCAGTCAGGGGAGACCACTTATAATTATTTGATGCAGATGGTCACTTCATTAGCATATACACCAAGTAGCCCGTCACTGGGTGTTGAACTGCCTACCAATCCCTAGTCCTGTGCAAGCCTGCGGGCTAGCAGGCTGTACAGTTAATCAAAGAAGGGCCTTCTCATACCACGGTGGAGGCTCATTTTGTGAGACAGGCAGAGGTGTTTTAGGAAGTCCTAAAATCAATAAAAGTTTCTGGGTCTCTGCCACTAAAACAAAGAGCCAGATGCAGAGGCAGAAACTCACCTGTTCCTAAATGAAGTCATCAGAGTGCTGAATTTATCATTAGACCAGTGGGCTTTAGACCATGTGACTCTGGAGCAGGTTCGGAATTGTGGAAATGGGTCCTCACGGTAGCACTGGGCTAAAACATCCTGACAACTCACCTCTCCCAGAGCAAAGAAAGAAAACCAGGTGGCCAGGAGCAGCTGAAAATGGTTTCCAAATTTTAAAGTGAGAACAGAGCTTAAACATACAAGGCCAGTGGTTTTTCAAACATGTTTGAAAAGCACACCTATTTGCAAATAACATCTTTGAGTGAATGCCAATGTATAGAACAGAAAAAACAAAATTGTTTTGATGGAGGGTTTGGGGCCCAGAGATCTGTCACCTGTTCCTCCTCACAACCACCTTGCCTCAGAATGCCATAGGGGACTCTCGGAGGAAACCTAGTTCTCCTTAGAGCACAATCTGGAAAACACTGATTAGAGATCATCTTATTGCGGAGAAGAAACAGAGCCTGGGGGGAATCTCCACAGCCTGTAATTTTGTCTCCCTTTCTTCTAGCCAGGCAGGTGCTCTGTACTAACCCAAAGAACTCAGAAGTGTTGCTAGCAAAGGGCAGTGGGCTCTTCTTGGACAAAGAGCAGTTCAGTTCCACTTTAGCCCTGAGTTCTCTTGCATATGCAGTGGGATCCACTGAAGAGGGTTAACATAGAGACCATCCAGTACAGCTTGCAAAACCCCTCGAAAGATACTTTCTCTTGTCATCTGCTCTGACTCCCAGCCCCATGTCACCAAACTACATACCCTTGCACCATGTATTTTATGGAGAATGTATAAGCAGGTTTGCATGAGTGCCAATATATAGCACAGGAGAAAGAAACGGGGAGGCAGGCATCTAAATCTGATCGATAAGGACAGACCATCTGTAAGAATTTATGACCCTCCACTCCTTCCACCCTCCCTTCAACAGTACTCTGCTGCCTGAGTTACCTAAATAATTGCATTTTTCCTGACCTTCTGTAGAAAAAGGAAATCTACAGCAGAAAAATGCATTCCTGCTCATGAACAGACATTTCTTCAGATTCTTATCATCTATCTTCTGTGCATTTTAAAGCCTTTTAACAAAAATTTGCACCAATCTTATAAAGTGCCAGCTCTCTGGAAAGCATACTTAAATCTCAAAGTACAGGGCTGATTTATATTCCTAGGCAATCATGACTAAGATGCTGCAGCCACATTTATTTTTCATGGTTCACATAAGGCTCCTTGCTCAGTGCAGTCCCCAAGCATCTTTCCACTAGTCAAGTCAACATCAGTGTCTTTAAAAACACCGTAAATCGCTTTGATTGCGACTTGAGGCTGCAATCATTCAATTTGTGTTCAGCTAAATTGTCTTATTGCCTTGTGTGCCAGGCTGTCCCTGGCATGTCCACAACCATGTCCCTGGATGCCAGCAGGTGAAAGCAAGGCACAGGAGCATCCGAGCAGGGCAGACAGGCTTTCTTTGGCTCTCCCACTATGGGATCCCAGTGATGACAGACAGGAGACTGTCACGTGATCAGTGACCATGACTTCAAAAACGAGAATGCTGCTCCGCCCATCCAGTCACAGCAGCCTAAACACAGACCGGTTCATTTCAAAAGGGAAGAGACAGCTGCACAGGTTGCCTATGACTGACCTTAGGCAAAGTCTCCCAAATGCCAGGAAAAAGATTTGTCGTGAACCTCTTTTTTATTTTATTTTATTGAATTTGTTGGGGTGATGTTGGTTAACCAGGGTTGTATAGGTTCCTATGACACATGATCTGTACATTGCATTGTGTGCCCATCACCCAAAGTCAAATCATCTTCCACCATCAAATGTTCTGCCTCCTTCTCCCTTTGCCACCCCTCACTCCCTTTCCCTCTGGTAACCACCATACTGTTGTCTGTGTCTGAGTTTCACTCATATCCCATAGATGAGCAAAATCATATGGTTCTTAGCTTTTTCTGACTGATGGCAATTTTGCTTAGTATAATCTCAAGGTCTATCTATGTTGTTGTAAAGGGTGGTATTTCATCTTTTCTTATGGCTGGGTAGTATTCCATAGGGTTTAAGTGCCACGTTTTCTTTATCCAGACCTGTAAAAGGACACTTTGGTTGTCTTGGCCACCATATATAATGCTGCAATGAACATAGGGGGTGCATGTATCTTTGAAAACAAATATTGTTTAGATAGATACCCAAAATATAATATTTCTCATGCAGTTTTAATGCTGGATTTTATGGGTTTTTTAAATTCATCTTATCACCTGACATTTAGTAAACAAGGACTACATGCAGGCATTATTCTGCATGTGGAGGCATTCACTCAAGCCCTCATTGTGTGTCCATTCAACAACCAAGTATTGAACAACCATTAAGCATCAGGAACCTTGCCAGGTGCTGAGCACACAGGGCAAAGACACTATCCCTTTCTTGGAAAAGTACAAGAGGTATTGCTGCTTAGTCAGTGGCTGCTTAGTGCCAGGCCTTTGCCAAGAATTCTATGGCCATTGTCTCATTCAAGACTCACACAATCCTGGGCCCATTTTGCAGATGAGGAAACTAAGGACTCAGAAAATTTAAGGCACTATCCCAGGCCTTTCTAACTCCCAAATTGAAATTCTCTCAACTTACTAATGACTATAAGAAGAAAAACCTATACTACAAGAAAGATATGTAAATAATAACATAGCACCATCCTTTCCATCCAAAGATGACAGCAATTTCTGTGTGGGTGTGTGTGAGTGTGTGTGTGTGTGTGTGTGTGTGTGTGTGTGTGTTTACCTGTGATTAAAAAGAAATGCAGGCCATGGCTGGTAGCACAGTGGGTAAGGTACCGGCCTGCAAACCCAAAGGTCGCAGGTTCGATTCCCCAGCCAGGGCATATAACAAGGTTGCAAACCAGGTCTCCAGCCAGGTCTGTGGCTGGAGGCAGGTGAAAAGCAACCATACATTGATGTCTCTCTCCCTCTCTGCCTCTCTCCCTTCCCCTCCTTCTAAAAATAATGAAATAAAAATCTTTAAAAAAAAAAGAAAAGAAAAGAAATGCATGGTGTAGAAAGAGTTTGGCAGTTTCTCAAAAAATTAAACACAATTATCATATGACCTAGCATTCCCACTTCTAGAAATATATCCAGAGAAATGAAAACATTTTTTATACAAAGATGTATATATGAATGTCCATAGCAGCATTATTTATAATAGCCTAAAAGTGCAAACAACCCAAATGTCCATCAAATGATGAATCAATAAACAGAATGTGATATATTCGTACAATGGGATATTATCCATCTATAAAAAGAAATAAAGTATTGATATATAAAATACAAGGTGGATGAACCTTAAACATATTATGTTAAGTGAAGGAAGCCAGATACAAAAAAAGGCCATGTGTTATATGATTCCAGTTATATAAAGTGCCCAGAAGAGGTAAATCATCCATAGAGTCAGAAAATAGATTCATGATTGACAGGGGCTGGGAGGAGGGGAGTGACTGCTAATGGGTACAGGGTTCTGGGGTGGGTGTTGTTTTGTTTTGTTTTGTTTTGTGTTTTGGTGATGATGAAAATGTTCTAGAATTTGACAGGGGTGATGACTTCCCGCCCTTGTAAAAGCCACAGAATTGTACATTGTAATATGCTGCCTTTTATGGTATATAGTATCTTATTTTAAAGAGTAAGGAAGGGAAATTAGTGAGCTGCCACAAGCCAAGATCCTGGTGAGGATTCAGCTTCCTCCTCCCTCAAAGTCATGGCCCACGAGGACCTTCGCCTAAGGGCCCATTTGCAACCTGCTGCTGCTTCAGCCGCTCACTGCAGGGAACAGAGGTCACTGTACGGAACCCTCATCCCTAATGCAGAGATGCTAGGAGGGCAGCCTTTGGCAAGGTTCAAAAGCAGGTGAAGTTTCTCTCTCCAGCTTCCCAGCTGTGCCCCTGGGCCAACCCAGGGTTGAGTGTCAGGAGTCCTAGGTCCCAGTCTCAGCCTAGCCACTAACTTGCTTCTTGACTTAAGTCTTAGTGTTCCTTCAAAAAGGCTAAATTCTTCAGATGTTTTGCCATAAATAAATGAATGGGAAGAAGGTGGATCACCTTTATTCATTTTTTTTCTCTACTTAACCTTGGGTAACACTAAAAATCAAGCAAACAGCGTTGGATGCGAAGGTCAAGTCTGTGAGCTCTCAGCCCGCCAGTTCTAAGGTGGACAGCTGTAGCACTGAAATCTCCTCGCGAGGAAATGCACCCCAATCAGGGCCATCCTGGGAAACTGAGGCACTCATTGTCCCTGGAGGGCTGGCTGGGTGCTTCCATACTATAAGTCATCGATCTTCTGAGATGGAAGGGGTTTCCAGATCATTTCGTTTAGGCCCCTTGTTTTATAAATGAGAAAGCTGAGCCCCGGGCGCTTAGATCCCTTGTCCCCAGTCACAAGCTACTAGAGAGGTACAACCCTATTCTTTCCTGCCTCCTGCCCAGGGTTCTTCACAACCCAGCACACTGCTTCTCAAGAGGCCTTTCTTATTTGTAGAAATCCTACGCTCAAGGTAACCAAAATGCATGTGTCCCAACACCTACGATAAGCATGCGCCTCTCCAAACCCACCACAGCCCAGCCATGAAAGTTCACTCGTTCAGGGCTTGTTTCCAGGTTCAGACAGAGCTGGCTCTTAATTGTGTGAAAGCCAAGAAAAATGTTAGGAGTATCATTTAGGGGAAGGAAAGTAAATGCTGCCCCTAAAATTCTTACCTGAATTGGGAGCATCTTAACCCATGGAACTATACCTCCCCATCATAGCATCTGTTGTGTGGGTTAGGGTGATGTTTCTTTTTTCTCTTAATAGTGTGAATATTAGAAATCTTGATTGAAAGTGAGGGGGAGAAAGAAAAAAAAAAAAAAAAACCAAGCTCCAACTAGCTTATAAAAAAGGAAATTTTACAGGTTGCAAAACCAAGCTCCAACTAGCTTAT
The DNA here is from genome assembly GCA_004026585.1 of Noctilio leporinus. NCBI lineage: Eukaryota > Metazoa > Chordata > Mammalia > Chiroptera > Noctilionidae > Noctilio > Noctilio leporinus. Next base: position 65,098 of record PVIW01000600.1, read on the forward strand.
AAAAAAAGGAAATTTTACAGGTTGCAAGCCAGGTCTCCAGCCAGGTCAGTAGCTGGAGGCAGGTGAAAGGCAACCATACATGGATGTCTCTCTTCCTCTCTGCCTCTCTCCCTTCCTCTCTCTAAAAATAACAAATAAAATCTTTTTTTTTTTTAAGGAAATTTTATTAGTGTACAGAAGTAGACTTTAGAGAAGGTTTCAGGTTTCAGAAATGTCACCAAAGGCCTTGGCTAGGAGGCTCAGTGAGCTGAGTACCAGTCTTGCAAACCTGAAGGTTCTAGGTTTGATTCCCGGTGAGGGCACATGCCCGGGTTGAAGACCTGGTCCCCAGCCGGGGTCATGAGAGAGGCAACCAATTGATGTTTCTCCTGCACATCGATGTTTCTCTCCCTCTCCCTTCCTTCCTCTCTCTTAAAAGAATTAAATAAAGTCTCTTTTTTTAAATGTCACCAAAGAATCCTCTCTATTTCCTGACTGTTTGTTCCTCCATGGAGACGCTGTGCCCACGAAGACCCTTCCCATTCCAGAACACATTCTTACCTGCAAACCAATGGGGGAAGAGTATGCATCTAAGTAGATCCCTGAGAGATCCAACAAAGTCTGAGAATTGAGTCTCACTGCCTCAGATTGGCCTAACAGAGGTTTTCTTCTTCCATAAAAATATTGTTGTATTTTCCTCTCTGTGATACTGCAGACTAATTACTAAGGGGCTATTACACATGGAAGAGAGTTCTGCTACCATGTGGCCTGCCTTTATTAATAAAGATGATCTCAACATCAGACCCCACCTTCTGAAGAATGGCTGCCTCACTCACCATGGACACCAAAACCCATGAAAGAAAAAATTTTAAAGATTACAACAATCCTCTACTAAGTCCACTCAACATTTTATTTAGACTAAGAGATGATTCTCTGGAGGTTTGCATTGCTAATTATAATACACAGTTTGAGGCCTTGAAGTTGATCTAGCATGAAAGCAGACTAAAGCCTCCTGCTATCTGGAATGATTCATCAAAGCCAGAAAGTATGCCTCATCACCCCACCCCACCCCCACAAGGGGAAAGCGCTGGGAAAAGTTCTTTTTATAGTGATTAGACCGGGCCAAAAAGTTCATGTTAGAGCCAGGGTCAGTCCCAGGCAAAATGTCAAGTCAGAAAAGGTGAATCTTCACTATTAGCCACACTCTTCACCCCAATTTCCTTCTTACCTTTCAGTAGCCTTTACTATTCCCACACCCTCACTAGGACCCTCATGGTGCCCCCAGAATGCCTTGAATTCCCCCTCTTTGATCTGGGCCTCCCCTCCCCTGGAAACACTTCATTGTCAAACAAACATTAGTAGAATACCCACAACATAAAAACATTTATGAGGTGAGTTGGACAACTATTACTTTTTTGTCTACCTTAGATCACTCTTCTGGGGAACTTGCCTCTTCCTTATTCCTGGAATTCTTGTGGGACTGTCAATTGAAAGGAAACTCTTCCCCACTGATTATATGGCACCTCACCCTCCCCTCTTGCACCTCCACTAGCTTCACTCTGGTTTCCTCTAAAAACTTCAACCCAGAGCATTTTGAAAGGTTCCTGATTTTCCCCAGCAGACAGCACATTTTCAGCTTTCTTTCTGCCCACTCTGGATATTAATAAAGGCTTCCTCCAAACAGATGCACTAAAACCTCCATCACCTTGCGGCTATCACCCACCCTGCATCACCAACAACTCCACCCCACCCTACTTATCTTTCAGGATCCCTGGTCTCAGTCCTCACCACACAGCTTCTAGAGGTTTGAAGAAACTCATGTATAGGACTTCTCTACACGACTATCATCATCAAAATCACCATCAGCATCATCACAGCTACCATTCACTCTTGAGCATTTATTCAGTACCACTGTGCTAAACAATTTGCATGCATCATCCCACCTGGCTCAAAAAAAAAAAAAAAGCTATTTACTGAAAAGAATGCCAAGTTGAAGGCCCATATTTACAGAAACAAAACTAATTCCTAAATCTATGACCCAGTTTATTCCTCACTCTTTAACCTCCATCTCTGTCTACTCTTACTCCATGCCCTCTGTTGCATATTTTATTGACATTCTAGGCTAAATTTCAAGGGAATGAAACGATGTTACACAGACTTTGGTCTGCATTCCTTATATGGTCTCTGAGCTGTGGATTTCCCCACACATCTTACTACTTATGAGGATAAGGTTAGTACTACATTGGGCCAGTACAAAGATCCCAAGCATGAACTTAAGCTGGTGATAATGGACCAACAAAGGGAAAAAACTGCCAACAGCAGACTTTCACCTGCTAGCCTAAAACCCCAAAGGAATTTATGACAATCCCTTTATAAATTACAATAGGTGATATTTACTAAATGCTTACTATGTATGAAATACTCACTCTTTCATATTCTGTACATATGTTGTCTCATTTAATCTTCACACTATCAATGAGTTGGGTGCTAGCCTTCTTTTTCTTCCCATTTTTCACTGAGGCACCTGAGGCATAGAGATGTTAAGTAATCTGTCCAAAATCACATAGATGGCCTGGCTTCAGAGTGTTTGTTATTAACAATGATGTAGTACCACTCAGTGGTGTCGGTCAGAGCATCATCCACATAAATATCAGGGCAGGTCAGCCGAAAGGTGGAGCAACTATCACTGGTGTCCACCTGCATTATATTTCTGCATGATAAATTACCACAAAAATCAGAGCTTATATAGCATATATTTATTATCTCACAGTTTCCAAAAGTGAGGCATTTGGTTGGACATATCATAGCTGGAACCTTTGCTGCAATCAAGGTGTTATCCAGTACTTGGGTCTCTTCTGAGGCTCAAGGTCCTTTTCCAAGCTCATGTAATCATTGAAAGAACTCATTTTCTTACATCTGCAGATTCATTATGGCTTACTTCTCTTTCACAACAGCAGAAGTAATCCTCAGTCCTCAGGGTGGGCCCCAGTTTTTTTTTAAAGGATTCACCAAGATCAAGCTTACCCAAGATAATCTCTCTTTTGACTAATCCAAAGTCAACTAAGTAGGGATCTTCTCCTCTGCCATCAGAAGAGTGATACCTCAACACATTTGCCATAGTCTGTTGGTCAGAAACATCCTACAGTTCCTACCACCAACTCAAGGGGAGAAAATTATACAAAAGCACAGATCACTGGAGATCATCTTCAAATTTTGCTACCACACCATTCACAGCAGGTCTTGGGCAAATTGAATAATAAGATTTGCTACCCTCAAATTGGACCATTCTTCAATGACATGATTCTGTCAGAGCCTCATCGTAAAGGTCAAAACCTGACACCTAGTGTCCTGCCAAAAACAGGTATGTCTTTTTATGACCCAGGAACCAGAGTCATAATGACTTCCAGAGTGGTCCTGATACCATTATCCATTACACCAGAAAAGACACGCGACTCTACTGGCAGAGTGGCCCTGCAATGATTTGGTGATAGATGAATAACACCTTGTGTGGCCTTTAGATCAAGAAATTGAGGGCTATCTAGACAATAAAGCCAAAACCAATGTCAGGAAGACATCAATGCAAAGGAAATTGGCAGAAGGCAGAATCCAGGTGAAAGCATATGACAGGACCCAGGATGCTGCATGGACAGTCACTGCTTCTCACTCCCACCCAAGTCATCCTCTCTCTTCCTCTGGGCCTCTAACTTGGTTCCTGATCACCCCAGAAGCTGACACCAAAGTTCGCAAGTAAAACTTGTACAAATTAAAAGATAACTGACACAAAGACAAGATTTGATAAATGAAGGATAGAAGTAATGAATATTAGGAATTCAGATGAAGGAGAGTTCATTCCTTCCCAGGTAGCTCAGAAAATATTACAGGAAAAAAATAAAACAGGAATGTACTGGACAGTTGAGGTAGAGATGAATGTTGGTGGCCGGAAAAGTGGCTTTAAAGAGATACAATATAAGCTCAGAAAAGTACACAGTCAAGATAGCGGGAGGGTCATTGAAAACACTTTCCCTCGCCCCTCCCATTCCTTAGGGCTCAAATCCCTTTCTTTCTTCAATCTGATAATAGGGTGCAAATGAATTGATGAGCAGCATATTTGCATTTTAATAGGAATATTCCGAAGAGCCTTAAGCCAATACAGGTCACTTCTGGGACTGATAAACTGGTAGGGAGGAAGTTTTCGGACAAGGAAGGTTCCATTTTTCATCATTTCACTTTTTTTTGTATGTGGACCTGATGCACAACTCATGGCTTAGAAGTTAATAAAACTCAACTTGTCTGTTCAGTCACATTTTTCATGGGAGTACTAATCTTTGCGTACCAGACACCCAGAGCATAGCTCTGTAAGTGAAGTTTACTCACAAATCTGACATTTTTCCAAATTGTGCATGGGCTAAATGATAACTCTATATCAGTCAGAACTGTTCTTTGTTCCATGGACCTGTTACCCCTGCTGGACACTTTGGAAAAGTTTCTTAAATACTTTAACACAATGGAATGTTGGCTGGAAGTGAAAAAATGTTAAATAGTTTAAAACGCTATACATATAACATGTTGCTTTGAGATTTCTTGATTCTAAATGCTCTCAAGATTGAGAAATCTTGTGAAGCAATGACTAGACATTAAACATAAACCCACAGAAGAAATCTCAATTATTAAAATTATAAATAGCAACAAGTCTGTTTACTTTATAGCTTTCTTTCTTTCTTTCTTTCTTTCTTTCTTTCTTTCTTTCTTTCTTTCTTTCTTTGTTTTAAGTAGCAGCAGCAGCAGCAGCAGCAGCATCACTCTGGAAAGGATGTTCTATCCAGAAGCATCAGATGAGAAGTAACTGATTGTACTTACAATTTTCTTTCTCTACCTCACATTTATTTCTTCTAAACACAGGTGCTTGTCATCAAACCAGCGTTAAATGCCGTGATATCACTGATACTGAACTCAATACACCATTGATCCACAAAACACAGGGCTCTCAAAATCCAAGGCAGAAGAATCCATGAATTAATTTTTGAGACAAGAGGAAAAGGTTGGTTTGGATGTTACCTCAAGTTTTTTTGTGACAAAAATAAGTTCTTTAACATTTCTGGACTTGACTGTTCCCCTTAGCAAAATGTAGTCAATGCCTGGTCAACCACAAAGTAGTGTCATAAGAGCTTGCCAAATGATCTTTTTTTAAAGACCCAACTAAATACAAAGTTTAAAGTATTAATTATCTTGCATTATTTCACTCATTACAATTCAGCTTGAAAATATCAGGGAATATGAACAAGGTTACTTTTGTAGGCATTCTATAAAGACTTTAAAATCAAAGGATATAATTAAGTATATAATTAACTTTTACCACATCCATATAATAGAAAAATTGGCCTCCTCCAGTGGCCTTTATGGAGCACTGATTAAAGGCAAGCCCGAAATGGCTGTTGTTGGCCACAGAGTCTTACCTAATATTACATCAAGTGCCTGGTTCTCAACCGAGCCATACCTTTAAAGAATTTTCATTTTATTTCCCAGATTGGTATTGTTGTAGGCTTCTTACTTTCTCTAGAGTTTAACATATGTACAATTTCAGACCAAATACATTTCTTGTTAAAACTCACATATCAAAAGTGTGCACTGCATCTTAATGCCGTCTGTGCCCCAGAATGTAATTTGTTTGGGGTTTTTGTTTGTTGTTGTTGCCTTACTTCAAATAAGTAAATTAACCAATGAATGCCTGAGGACATGCAGCACATGTTCAGGGTTTGTGACACAGGAGGGCATAAAAGCAAAGATGGCAATATCTGCTAATAGAACTTCCCATCCCACGAGGGGGTTTTCATTCCTTTTGTTAGCACAATTTAAATAGGCAAAGCTACCCCTTTAAACGACACGAACCTTTTGTCCCTGCGAGATTTTGGCTATCAGGCCACAGTCTGCCGGGTTGAAACCATTTCCTTCCCAATTAGCTTGCATTTGGGTGGTGCATTGTGCTGTTTTGCGGTTTCTCTACCTTCATTTGACCTTCAGCATCATCTGCAGTGCTCTCTGTTTAGCACCAAAAATCACAATCAATGCAGAGAAGTGCTTGGTGTGTTTTCTCAAGAATTTTGTGCTTGAAACCATATAGCTTGAGAGCATGTGAGGACTGTGGTTTGTCGTTGAAGGTTTCCTCTGTGACCAGGATACTTTCCCTTCCTGGGGCTGCAGGGAAGAAAAGCCCAGAAAAAGCCCATACCTGTAAGCAGCAGCGGGAAGGAAAACACCTTTATCAGCATACTATCTCTCTTACCCTTATCTGGTGTTAACTGAGATTTGGGCTATTTCCCCTGAAGCCAATCCTCTCTAGCTATTCCTATCTCCCTTCCTTCCTGCTCCAAAATGATAGCCTGCAGACATTCTCACATTCTCCTCAATCTTTACTACTACCTCTCAATTACAAACTACAACTGGACAGCAAAGAATAACTGCATTGTATTAATGGGAAAATGAATCCAGTGCCAACACCCAGTCTGTCCAAAAAGATCCCAGAACAAATGCAAAATAAATGCCAGTTCACCCACAGCCTCTGCAGTTTGAGGTGGAATCCTTCCTTGTGAGTGAACTGTAACACCTGATAACAGTCAAGGGCATAATTAAGAAAACTTTAAATCAAAGTATAAAAGAGACACCTGTTCTCATGAATATATCAGGGCATCATTCAGGTGCTGGAGGGGATGTAGGTACTATTATAGAATCACTTTTAAATCTTTTAAATTAGAATCTTTGCCGTAAAGACTTAAAAATCTCCTCACCTTCTAAACAAAATAAAAATGTGTTCAGAGAATTTATTGAAATTTCAAAAATATATAACATCTTAGATAGCATTTGATTCAGCCTTGTTCTATTAAGTGAGGAAACTGAGGCCCCCAAAAGTCAAGGCACCCAATCCAGATCAACAAGCTGCACAGCTAAAGGGGAAGACCAGCTCTGCTAACTCCCAGCTCCTTTTCTTTTCCCCATGTCATTCTGTGGGAAATCAGAAAAGCCTTGAGAAGTAACAAAGACAAAACAGAAAGGTCTAAGTCTTCAAAATTGTTTATTCTGCCTTTTATTTGGAGTCTGCTTCTTTTGACATTTAAATCATCAACCTTTTGCTGGGTGAAAACTCTGAAAAGGAAGAGAAAAAGCACAAAGCACAATCCAGACTAAGAAGTGTGTCTGACAAAGAAGGAAAGACAAGAAATGTCACAAGGGTTAAAGTTAAACATTCAGGCTACACAAAGAAACCCTAAGTGAGCCTATTGTACTGGGAGCTTTAGCCTGAAAATCAGTACTGCCAGGAGCACTTCCATCTGTCAATCAGAAAACATTAGGGCAGGTTCTTAGGAAGCTAAACTCCTGAGTTTCCATGGGAAAGCTAAGGAATATCAGCTGTGATTTGTGCTAGAGGGACATCATTCACTCCAGTACAACTACTGTCATTGCTATCAACAACAGTTTTCTACCTAGACACCCACCAGAATGAATACATTTTAAAAGACAGGCAACACCACACACCAACAAGGATACAGAGCAACTGAAACGATCATACATTGTCAGTGCCACTATAAAAATGGAGTGACCACTTTGAAATGTGGCTTGAAAGTTTCTTTAAAACTAAAGATACATCTACCCTATAACCCAGCAACAAAAACCTATACTCACAAAAAGACTTGTACAAGAATATTCATAACAGCTTTATTCATAAAATCTAAAAACTAGGAGAACTCCATCAGTGGGAAAAATCAATAAACAAGCTATAGCATATTCATACAATGAAATACCATGTGGCAATACATAAAAAGGAACAAAATATTGATACATGCAATATGGTTGACTCTTAAAAATATTATATTGCGTGGCAGAAGCCTTGAATAAGATTATATTGGTGGAAAAATTGAAACAATGGTTGTCTCTGTTGGTGGGGAAGGGGAAACAGGAATAACAGGGAGCAGGGAATGTTCTGAGGTGATGGTAATATTTTATATCTTGAGAGGGGTTTGGGTTACACAGGTATATAATTTTATCAAAACTCAGCAAATGTGCACTTAAATCAATATCAAAAGACTGTAAGCAGGCCCTGGCTGGTAGCACAGTGGTTAAGGCGCCGGCCTGCGAACCCAAAGGTCGCAGGTTCGATTCCCCAGCCGGGCACATGACAAGGTTGCAAACCAGGTCTCCAATCAGGTCTGTGGCTGGAGGCAGGTGAAAGGCAACCATACATTGATGTCTCCCTCCCTCTCTGCCTCTCTCCCTTCCTCTCTTTCTAAAAATAATGAAATAAAGTCTTTAAAAAAAAAAAAAAAAAAGACTGTAAGCAAATGTTGAACTTCAGTTAAACATGTGCATTATGAAGTGTGTAAGGGGAAGAATACCGATGTCTGTAATTTACTTTGAAACTCATCAAAAACAGATAGACTCGTGGGTGATAAAGGTATAGATAGAAAGATGATAGCTAATAAAATATGGTAAAATATTAATGGAGAATCTAGATGGTACACAACTGTTCACATTAAAATTTTTTCAACTTTGCTGTATGTATGAGAAGTTTTGTAATAAAATACAGGGGACAAATTCTTTGAGATTTAAGATTCTGCTGGATCTGTATTAGCAACTCTGGGTCTCTCTCTCTCTCTCTCCCTCTGCCTTTCTCTTTCTTACACACACACACACACACACACACAACCTTATTCTCTAGGAGTTTCCTGAGAAATGCCCTACTTGGAAACACTGAGTTCACATCCTAACTTCCTTCAGAGTTTTTCAAGTATAACAATCTGGAGGCAGGACTCAGACGAGAAGGACTGTCCATGTGCCGTATACATTGCACAGCACCAGATAGATAAAGGCAGGCAAAACAACACCATCCAGCTGGGGTGGTGGTGACACTAGAGCTTCTTATTGGCTTTTTGTAATTTCTCTCATTTTAAATGCAACTCAGGCTCATGAACACTGTTGCCTTTGCACCATTGGAAGGATGCTGTGAAGAGAATCCATTTGCTCTTTTACGTTCTCATGCAGACCTCATACCTCTCACCCTCCACAAAGTGTAACTACTTCATCAGCATTTCCTTGATTAGTACAGGGCCCTGACTTGCTAAACAATAAGCACTCTGTTCCTCACAACTGTGCTCTTTGCCAAAAACAAAAGCAAAAACAAAACCTCTTTGTACCACAACAAGATTAAAACCTTCTCCTGGTATTATGCAAATGCTTGTGTTTCAACATTATGAATTCTTACAGGGAACCATAACCAAGACAAACCCAAATGGCATACAGTCATCATACGAGTATATCATACTTTGGAGGGAAGTATATTGAAATAATATTGTCCCTGGAGACTTTGCTCTCATCTGGCTTGGGGTATTGACAGCTGGAGACACAGCAACCAGAGTGTTCTCACTGACCTTCCTTACCTGTTAAGAATGTTCCCTTGGCAGTGTCATAAATAGTTCACATTGCTTTGGGACCACTGCCTCTGATTGAATGATTTTGATTATGAGTTCAAAGGATAGCACATCATAAGGAAATCTGAGAACTGAAAACTAAGGTAGCTTGGCAGTAGCCATTTAAGTAGATAACTTGCAAGCTGGATATAAAACTCCATGTGACATGAGGGTGTGGCTGGCCCTTTCTTCAGGAGACTCTGTGCATTGTTTCCCTCTACAAGGGTGGGCCTGACTGATCCTCTCTGCTGGGAACTGAACCATACATAAGCAAGCATCAAGTTCCTTCACCTTGGGACCACCACACCCAGAATGCTTCCAGGCACGTAGAAGGAAAGCTCTCAAAAAATGTGGATTAGACTAAACTTTCAGGCCCTGAGGCCTTAGTTTCAAACCTTGGCTCTGCTACTTACTAGCTATACAAACTTGAACAAGCTATTTAAACTTGTGTTTGGATGTTTTATCTTTTTCTTTCTTTCTTTCTTTCTTTTCATTTGTAAATGAGAATAAAAATAGAACTCCAGTCTCAGAGGAATATTAGGATTGAATAAGTTCACACTAACATGTGCAAAAACACATACAAGTGTGCTTAACTTATGGTAAGTGCTATATAGATGTCATCTACTATTTTTATTTTATCAGGGTAAGTGAACAGAGGTGCAATTTTCATGAGAACTCTCTTCTCAGGAGACAATGAGAAACAAACTGTGAGACTAATCATTTTAGTCTCTAAAAAATCAGGCTTACTGGAGGAAAACTGGAAAGACAATCCTTATATACTCCTGTTGTTCTAGTATGAGTCATAGCATGTCCATATACTCTCAAAATTGTCGAAGCTTGGACCACAGATTATGTGATCACCTTACATATGATTCCCCTTCAGATCCTGGTTTGGAGTGAGTGAAGAATGCAGCTGAGTCTTAACTGGGTAGCTCAACTGGTTAGAACAGTGCCCCACTACACCAAGGTTGTGGGTTCAATCCCCTGTCAGGGTACATGCAAGAATCAACCAATGAATGTATAAATAAGTGGAGCAACAAATCCATGTTTCTCTGTCCCTCTCTCCCTACCCATCTCTGTCTCTCTCTGTGTCTCTCTGTCTGTCTCTCTCTCTCTCAATTCAATAAGTTTTTTAAAAACAATGGCAGCTGTGCATTAAAAAAATAAATTCAAAAAGGATGTAGCTAATGTATCATTCAATGTGACCTTTAAGGACTCATCTACTCCAATTTTGTGGGAAGGCATCCAAGTATTTCAGTGGAGGCCACAATAAAATGCAAAAAGCAAGATCCTTTGATCATCAAAGAGTTGTAGTTAGTTAGGGTAAGGAGGGATGCCCTCTAACTCTGAGAACACTGGAGCTAGGACAGTGGTGCTTAGCAGAGGACAAGATGAGGAGCAACTGCCTGTGAATGGAAGTAAAGGGAGGGCAGAGCAGAGCATGCACCTTGGCAGCTATGCTGGAGGAAACTTCAGGCTGGCCACAATGGCAGCATCCAAGCTTACCAGGGTATTGAAGACCATCAAGTGCCCCTAACTCTATCCTCCAGAAGGGAGAGGCCTTGGCAACTTGGAGACTTGAAGACTCAAAACCATACTGGGAAGAGGGCCTACATCTAGCAAGTGGTAGATAAGTGACAATTCCCTTTCTGAAACCCAACCCTGATCACTCTTATCTTTGGTCCCTTAAGCAAATCTTACTCCTCTGCCAACGAAACACCTACAGGTAAGCTGTGAGTTTGTACCCAGGAGCAATACAGCTGTCCTGATCACTCCCCCTCGCTATTTGAGGTACTGACCTATTGCCCCAGCTCACAGTTTATGGATCTATGGCCTAGAGCAAGGTTATCAAACTCATTTTCACCTGCGGCCACATCAGCTGAGCAATTGCCTTCAAAGGGCCGAATTTTAGGGCTGTATAAATGTAACTGCTCCTTAACAGTTAAGTGACCAGGCAGAAATAATGTGGTCGGCAAAAGTGCCAGACCGGATTCGGCCCTCAGGCCTTGTGTCTGCCACCTGTGGCCTAGACCTTGATGCTCATCTCTGACCCCTCCCACCTGGCATTTATTATGCAACCCTGGATATCAAGCCTTGGATTTCTTCAGACTACGAACAGACTGGCCCGGTGCCTTCCAGCTGGCTCCTTGACAATCCAGTCCAAACTCCCTCCTCAAGGCTGGTTCTCTGAGAAGCAGCCACTAACACAGCAGCAGCTACAGAGTAGGCACACAGTACCCTTGAATGAAGGAAGGAATGTGTTGGGGATTAATGTTTGCTCCTATTCCCACGAAGAAAGAACTACCACCAGCATTATAATGCTTTGCCTCTCTGCACATTCTCTCTCCATCCTCACCAAGAAAGAACTAAAACACCTAACTGGGAAACCATGTTGACTCAACTCTTCACTCCCTGCCACCTGCTGGAAGGATCTGTCTGAGAAGGATGGCCTGCTTTTTCCAGAGTTGCCTGTGCAAGGTGGGTAAGTCTGCCCAATCCTGGGTTTCAGGGTTTCCAGCCCACTTGCCTGCAGAATAAAGCCACGCACTCCAGGATCAGTTATGGTTGTATCCCGATGCCTCTTCCTCGGCAGTCAAGCTGAAATCCTCCAGCTTCACTCTAACAAGCATTGTGGCCAGGAATGTGTATACATATAAAGAGTTCTTTTTGTTCACAACTTCATGGCAAAATGACCTACAATTTATTCATTTTTAAGGCATGACTTCATCTATTCATTATGTTAATTATACTCTCATTCTGAAGCCAATAGGAGGATCAAGACCAAAACTTGAGTCTCTTCACTTTCATTTCTTGATTAAACCTCTAGACTAAGCACATACCCTCCCTGTGCCTATTGTACAAAGGAGTACAGAGCGCTTCCTGCAGATGGCTGCGGGAAGAAAAATATGGGTTCAAGTCAATGAGGAAGCATGTGCCGTGACCAAACAGGGCTGCAAAATATGGAAACTAAGCTACCTGGAACACTTGTGCCTCACCTGAGACATTTGGCTGGAGAGTAAAATCAAGCTATTGATTTAGAGAGGGAAGGCTAATCTTTCCAGAGTTAACATGTCACGGAAATGTATTCACCTTCTCTAAAGGGCTCCATCTACATTCTTAACAGTTATTGAGAACCCCAAAGATCTTTTGTTCATGTGAGCTATATCTATCTATATTGACCACATTAAAAATGAAAACACACAGTGGATAAGGCGCCAGCCTGTGAACCCAAAGGTCGCTGGTTCAATTCCCAGCCAGGGCACATAACCAAGTTGCAAGCCAGGTCTCCAGCCAGGTCTGTAGCTGGAGGCAGGTGAAAGGCAACCATACATTGATGTCTCTTTCCCTCTCTGCCTCTCTCCCTTCCTCTCTCTTTCTCTGGAAATAATAAATTTAAAATCTTTCAGTAAATAAATAAGAACAGAAAATTTTAAAGTATTCATGTAGCAGTTTATTTTTAAAGAATAATTAAGACACTACATGCTAACATAAAGAACGCATAGGTAACATAAACAAAATTTTTATTTTATAAGAAAGCTTTATTTTCTGGAAAAAAATAATGCTTTAACATCTATATTTGTAAAAGATAACTATATTCTCTTATCTGCCTCTACATTCAATTTTTGCAATATGTTGTCTTAATTTATGTATTTTAAGAAAATCTAGCCTCATAAACATAGATAGTTGGAAAAAGGAGAGTTTTACAGACTCTCCATGGTCTCCTGGGGGATCATCAGACTGTACTTGGGAACCGCAACACTAGCAGACTGTACTTTCTTCTTTGTGTGTGTGTCGGGGGTGGTGGTGGGGGGGCGCTCTTTAAATTTAATTTTTCAATTACAGTTTACATTCAACATTATTTTGTATTAGTTTCCAGTGTAGAACATAGTGGTTAAGTAATCATATACTTGATAAGGTGTTCCTCTGATATTTCTAGAACCCACCCTGGCATCATACATAGTTATTAAAATATTATTGACTAAATTCTTTATGCTGTATTTGACAATAGCAGGTTCTTGAATTCATACAGGAAAGTGACTGAGGCAGGATCCTGTCTCCTACCATCTCCCGTCTCTATATATTCCTTTCTTTCTTCCCTTTCTCTTTGCCCTCTTCCTTCTCCATTTGATAATGAGGAAAAATCACATCTGAGAGCATCTTCACTTGGGAAACCTCCCCCACTCACCTACTGTCGGAATGCCAAGCAGCAATTTGGTAAAGCCAAACTAGCAATTTGTCTGTAATGTCCCCTGCTGTGAACATCTCCTGGGAACCCATGACAACTGCAGGCAGCTTAGTACATGGCCAACCATCCAAACATGCCTTTTCCCATCAGAAATTTTGTTTCTTCTCCTCACCTTCTCTTCCTATTTTAGTACCACCCAGTAGTTCCCCCCAGGTATATCTATGGGACACTGATAGTGTAGCATTTAAGAACCCATTGGTGAGACACATCAGAAGAGGGAAATAAAATTCCCCAGGAGGCGATACAGAAACCATCCTGAGAGATGTTGAGCAGAAGCAAAAGTCAAGGATTCAAGAGGACAAATGAAGGAAAAAGGAAGCGTGTGTTCATATGTCAATTTTTCATGTGTTTAATTATAATTTCAAAGGAATTATTTTGAAAATAATAATTCCAGAAAATGAAATATTTTGGTCCCAGAGTGGGAATAAAGCTTTCTCTGAAGAATTATAGTATCTATGTAAGGGACCATTCCATCTTATAAATAAGCAATCTGAATTGACTTCCCAGTTAACTCTTGTCAAAAGGTAGCCAACCAAGTCTTATGAGTTTTCAGCATCTCCTAACGCTGCTGCTGGTGCCTATGTCTGTTGGAGGTCATCTTTGATTTTCATAGACCCAAGAATACTTGTATTTCCCTCCTTATTAACTATTTAGCTGAATGACTAAATGATGTTTGGTCAAATATCTCAAACAAGGCAATTACCTCCTGCTTTACATTCTCAAATTTTCTGTATGGTATGATTACAGGGCTATCAGAAGTGCGTGTGCATCAACTCATAGCAGTGGTTTTAATGTCTGCATGTTCCTTGGCCTCTCACGATAACCAAACTTTGAAGTGTGTGTGTTCCCACATCCTTTCTCTCTCCAGAGAAGAGGAAGAAGCAACTTTTCTCTCCTGCACCCATTAATCCTAATCCTGCTAGTATGTTTCTCATTTATTTCCCTTACTGTAGAGCCCAGAAGCTTTAATCTTATGAGAATTGCTTAGAGACACCTTCCTCTGTCTCTGCCCTGGAAAGAAGCTGTTAAATTCTCAGTAAATTGTGAAGAAGCTAATTCTCAGTCACCACCTTTCACCACTGCCAAGCTCAGACAAGCAATTTTTAATCAGCTCTCTCCACTCCAACTTAAAATATTATCAACCCAGAAGAGAGACTTGGGTGCCAGCAGAAATGTACATGTGTTACAACTCTATTTTCCATTTACATCCTGCTCACATGCTGGGTGCCTCAGAGCCCCTTGCCTCTGGGAAGTCCTTGGTAACCCATCCCTTGCCCTCTAGGAGAGGAGAACAGCCACTCCTCCTGCCTGCACCACACTCACATGATACCTCATTAAAAGGGTATTCAAAGAAGAACATTAGCTGACAGGGCTCTTTGAAGAATTTTTTCCATTCCCATAAGAGTATCTTCCCAAAGGGAGATTCAGATCACTGCTTTGGTTTG
Organism: Noctilio leporinus; assembly: GCA_004026585.1. Taxonomy (NCBI): domain Eukaryota; kingdom Metazoa; phylum Chordata; class Mammalia; order Chiroptera; family Noctilionidae; genus Noctilio; species Noctilio leporinus. Next base: position 80,223 of record PVIW01000600.1, read on the forward strand.
TTTAGTGCTGTAACTTCAGTTTGCAGCTACCCCTATGCAGGAAATCAATCAACAAATATTTAATCAGCACCTACTCTGTATCTATCACTTGGAGAGGCTCAGAGTGAGAAACAAGGGAAACTAAAGTATAATCTTTGCCCTCAAGGAGAACGTGACCTATTTAGGAAGAAAAAGCTAACACAAAACAATTAAATGCTACACTGTGTGGATTTAAATAAGGGAGAGAGCAGGAGAAAACTATATCCTAGAAGAGATAAAATTTGTCTTAGGACTTGAAAGATGTATAGAATTTAAACAAGGCGAGGATAAAGGTCACTAAAAGCAAGAGGAGACTGTCTAATTAGGTACACTAAGGGGACTGCACCAATTAGAAAGAAGATGACACCCCAGGAAGTCTTGGGGCATAGGATGTTTAGAGACCGGACTGCGGAAAGTTAAAGACCAGTAAATTTGAATACAATCTTAATGTTTTATGTACTTCATAATTTTAAGATGGACCCTTTGATTCTTTCTCTGAAAAATAACATCTTATCACCAGGACCTGGTGGCTGACATGTCTGGAATTATGTCATGTATACTTTATCCAAAATTCAGTTTGTTAGCTATGAACATTGCCCTTAAAAATTTTTTTAAAGCATTATTAAAACACTTAAATGGCAAATAGTAAAGAAATTAATTTTTATGACCAGGTAGGACAGTTGTTTTCACTTTGTTCCTCTGAGTCTTAAAATTCCACAAGGAGGCCTTTGGGGCAACCTTAGGTGATTGTTACGGGGTAGAAGGAGGAGCATCCTCAAATTCCCCACAGCTCAGGTTGAAGGAAGGGCACAGTGCAGCTTCCAAGGTACTTTGCATATCTGTGGAGGGTTTCTTAGTGATGCAAATGTCTATGGTCCTTTCTCTGAGCCAAGGAGGTGAGAGGGGTTTTGACCAAAGAATAATGACAAAAGAGCTTACCGGGCCTCTATGAGATTTCCATGGGTGACTACAATTGGTCACCTGGCTCACTGATTCCACAGGCCAAAGTCAGGGATTTAGAAGTAAGGTGGAGGAAAAAAAAGAGCAAGGTTGGAGCCATTTGGAGAGAGAGAGCTTCATGGTTTGAAAGGAGGTAGAACACAGCCATGCGGCCTGAAAGAAGGAAAGGAAGCCATGTGGCCTAGGCAAGTAAGAAAGCCAGCACACTGCTGCTTTCATCTTGCCTGCTCCAGCTGACTCAGAAGCCACTGAGGGCTCTGTTTTGCAGATCTAAACTCTCTCTGGACTCTTGGAACTCAGGACATAATGAGAGAACTCTCTTAGAATTTGTGCCTTCCTGGACTTTACTATGATATCTGGACTATGTACAGAGAGACTTATGACATTGTACCCCAGGTCCTGAAGAGAGAGCTCACAGAGAAGAAATGGAGATCTTCTGGACATGCTTTTGGTTTACTGTATTTTTGGGGAGCAAGGGAAGTGCCGTGTCTCATGGGAGATCAGGGCTCTGGGCTGAAGTGCTCACAGTGCCACCTAAGTTAGAATATTGTAAATAAAGACCTATTTTTTTCAACACTAATTGTTGGGTCTTACACCAAGGTGCCACGTGAAGGAACCCCACTTTGCTTGGTAATAGTTTTGGCAACCCAGATTGGACTAATGAAACCTATAGTCAGGTCCCGGACACATGGGGCAGACCAACCCCTGAAGCATGACTGTGGGTACTTCCCAGTCTTGACGAACAACCCTAAACTTCAGCTCAAGGTGCTGGTCCCCGGAAACACCACAACAGTGTAAGAAAACAACTTTGGGAAGGAATGGAACCGTTAGGCTCTGTGAGTCAAACCCTCATGGATATTGGAAATTGGACACTAAGCCACATGGGCACGCAGCCATTTTGGATGAATCCTATCTTGAATGATGGCACCACACCTGAGGGTGCCACTATCTGAAAAGGTTGCATGTGAGGGGGCCACCATATTTAAAAATGGGCAAGATGGTGGGCTAGGGGTGCTCTTAGGTAATGTACCTTGTTTGTAAGATGGTAATATATCAGTTCATTGCACAACAAGGTGTTTGCAAGGTCTAAGCTTCAGAAAGCTGCAGGATGTAACTGAAAATCAAGGGGCTTTTAGTGGAAGATCCAACACCCATGGAAAAGCTGGACCTGCACTCTGGAAGAAGATTTGAAATTCATTTTCTGGAAAAAGAACAGTGAACCCCAACACAGGGTGACAATGTTTCTTTTACTTTATTCATGTGCCTATGAATCTAGGGACTTTTAGCTACCAGATACTGAGTTTGAGTACAGTCCTTCACAGTGTGAAAAAGAACAAGGATGGAAAGTGTATTATGGTTCAATCTGAATGGGTAAATATATGGAAAGGTAGTAAAAGTTTTTAAACTTGGAGAAAGGAAACCTCAGCTACTTGTGTTGTGATTTTATGGGAATGTAATGTGCTTTGAATTTTACTGTTCTGAATTTTTTGTTCTGTTCTGTTCTGGAATCCTCTGTATCTGTCTTTGGCTAGCAAAACCTAGGAAAGATCATCTGTAAACTGGTGAGAGGGCACACCTCTGCCAGGACACCAGTGGGTGCACTGGTTGAGGAGAGGGTGTCTCTACCATCAAAGTAAGGTGCCATGGAACACTGATGAGTATGCCGGCTGTGGGTGAAAGGAAAGGACATGTCTCTAGGACAACCGTAGATGAACAGGTGAGAGCGTGCCCAGCTCGGTCTGTGTTTTGAATTATTTCTGTTTATTCTCTGAAAGAAGAATTGAGGCTTACCAGGAAAAGTTAAAAACTTCACTTTATAGGAAACTCAACAAGAGAAAGTGTAAGGCATGGAGGTGCACTTTTAGTGAGTATTAGAAGGACAGGGAGTTTTCTTCATGCCCTACCTGATCCCTCCAGAATCTGGCATTCCAAAGGAGTAAGTAATAACATGAGGTTTCTTTGCATGAAACTAATAAGGCCAGTTTTAATAGGAGTTTTGTCAACCAAGACTTTGACTGGAATATCATGCCTGAAGGAGGCATGCCTGGGCTCTGGTTGTTACCAGAAAGCCCTGAGGAACTGAAATGGACTTTTGAAGCTAATGAAAGCCCATGAGGAAAAAAGTCTGATGCCTTGGTTGGTTGTGTGGTTCATGGCAATCTTTCCAGGAGAGAAACGAAGGTTGCTTTCCTGAAAAATGGCTAAAAAGGAACCTTAGGCACAATGGAAAACCTCAGGGACTTGAAAGAAGCAGGTGTTGGCAGGCAAGGCCAGATGGGAGGTGTGTGGCTCAGCTTACATGCTCTGAAGGACAAATGAAAGAGTCAACCTGAAGGTTCCTTATGAGTCCCAGCAAAGTAGACTTAAAGCTCGTATGTGATCAATTATTGCTCCTGTTGTGCTTACGTAAATGAACAGACTAAATTAAAACTGGACTTAATGCAGTCCCTTAATGACAATGAGGGTGATCTTAAGGAGAAAAACTGTGATTTGAGGAAAATCACAATGCTTGGTGGTGGACCACAGACTAATACAACTTCAAAGTTCATTTCGTCTGAAAGTTATATCTGGGCTTGTGACATCATCAGGGATGCTCAATTTACAGGCAAAAGGAATGTGTCAAATTGCTACTGTTAAATGACATGCCAGCAAAGGCTATGCAGCTGGATGTCTCCCCAAAAAGTCAGTCTCACAGACCCAAAGGCTGGCTTGTAGGTTGTTTTGTGAATTAACATGTGTGTTCTTCCTTCGTTTTCATAGAGCCTACCTCAGGGATTGTCTGCACAATACAAGTCTCACTTAAGAAGCTTACCTGGGCCTGGCTGGTGACACAGTGGATAAAGCACTGGCCTGTGAACCCAAAAGTCACTGGTTCGATTCCCAGCCAGGGCACATAACCAGGTTGCAAGCCAGGTCTCCATCCAGGTCCCCAGCTGGAGGCAGGTGAAAGGCAACTATACATTGATGTCTCTCTCCCTTCCCCTCTCTCTAAAAATAATAAATTAAAGTCTTTAAAAATTTTTTTAGAAAGAAGAAGCTCATCTGCAGTGCTGCCTCCTGAGACTCAACAGTTTAGCTGAACTAAGTGGTTGTTGGGTTGGTGAAGTATGGGGTTGTCTGTGGGCTTCACTTTAAAACTGGTTTCCTTCATCTGCCTTAATGGCTTAGACAGGAAGGGCCTAGAGATCTAAAAGGGGGAAGTCCTAAAATACTCTCCTCAGCCCAATGTAAGTGTAATGGGCAAAAGGCCACTCTTTTCCTAATGTGGGACAATGAAGAATTGGTCCCTGCCTTTGAACCCTGTTGCCAAATCTGTTGCCTCCATAATGCTTGTCCAGGAGTGCCATCCCCATGCTGCCACCAGGGGATAGCCAACTAACCTGAACTCTGCAAGGTTGTTCCCCACGTAGGAAGGCCACTTTCTCCTCTCTACACATCCCATTCTATTTGGAATTTCCAGGCTGTCTCATGGAGAGAGACAGTTTGAAAGGAGGTAGGGCAGAGCCATGCAGCCTGAAAGAAGGAAAGATGGCCTAGGCAAGTAAGAAAGCCAGCACGCTGCTGCTTTCATCCTGCCTGCTCCAGCTGACTCGGAAGCCACTGAAGACTCTGCTTTGCACACCTGAACTCGCTCTCTGGACTCTTGGAACTTGGAACATGAAGAGAGAACTCTCTTAAGACTTGGGCCTTCCTGGACTTCACCATGCTTTTCTGGATTATGTATGGAGGCTGATGGCATCATACCCTGGATCCAGAAGGATAGAGCTGTCAGACAAGGGATGGAGAACTTCTGGGCATGGATTTGGCTTATAGCTTTTATGGGGAGCAAGGGAAGTGCTCAGACTCATGGGAGATCAGGGCTATGGGCTGAAGTGCTCACAGTGCCCACTCAGGTAGGAATATTGTAAATAAAGATGTGTTTTTCTCAACACTGATTATTGGGTCTTATACCAAGGTGCCATGTGAACAAACCCCACTTAGTGGATTATCTAATTAGGGACACTGAGGGGACTGCACCAATTAGAAAGAAGACGACAGCCCAAGATGTCTTGAGAAATAGGGTGATTAAAGACTAGAATATGGAAAGTCAAGACCAGTAACTTTGAACAATCTTAATGTTTTCTATACTTTGTAACTTTAAGATGTTCCCTTTGATTCTTTCTCTGAAATACATGGCATCTTATCACCAGGTGCTGGTGAGTGACATGTCTGGAATTATGCAATGTATACTTTGAAATTCAGTTTGTTAGCTATGAACATGGCCCTTTAAAAAAAAAAACACAAAACTTTTAAAACATTATTCAAATAGTCAAACAGCAAACAGTAAAGATTTTAATTTTTACGATCCTGTAGGGCAGTTGCTTTCACTATGCTTCCCTGAGCCCTACAATCCCACAGGGAGGCCTTTGGGGCTACCTTAGGTGATGAGATACATATAATCCAATGAAGGCCTGAATGCCAGAGACTAACTGCTCTTATCCACTGGTTACTGGCTTTCCATTTAGATTTTTCAAACAAACATGTAAATAAATCCCTGGTGCAAAGAAATCATCAAAAACACTTACCAACTTATTGGGGCTAAATCCTTTAAAGGAGACATACAGACACACATACACACAACACTGTAACACAATACAATATTATTGATGAACTCATTTTCTGATTTCTCAAAAACTTGAGGGCCTACTATGTTCCTAGCACCTACTAGTCAATATCCTATAAGAGGTGAAGCCAGATTGGTAGACTTTTCCCTTAAATGCCAGAACAATGAAATGGATGTGAAGAATCCAGTTGACACAATGACAACGATGACAATACCAACACTGAGCACTTCATGCGTGGCAAGCACTGTGCACCAAAAGCATGATCTAATTTCATTTTTGCCACAATCTTATTAATCTTATGAAATATTATGAATGTTGAGGCTGATTGAAGTTTAAGATAGTCTGCCCATGGACATGCAACTAGAAAGGGATAGAAACTAACTTCAAAAGTCATCTTCTTAGCCACAAGGATTAACTGACATGGTTTTATAACAAAGACATACTACTAGAAACATTCATTTGTTCTTTAAATATTGTTTTACACATTTGAAGATTTTCTGAATATTTTCCCTACTAACTCTGGGACTTAAAAGGTTAAATAACACCCTCCAGCTGCTAGCCAGGGAAGGACCCTCTCAAATTTCTCCTGGCCTTGCCAGCCAATCTTACCCTCCTTCTTGGCTTCCCTAAACGGTCAAGCCTGAAATAGCAAATTAAAATTTTAAATGGGGACAAATCTTCAAGACCACTTTGAGAGAAAATAGGCACTATCAGACTGGAACACCATCTTTTTTAAAACACACGCCTATTAACTTCATCTCATAGCTAGTGACAGTAACACACACCCTGTAACATTGTTCCAGAACCCACTAATTAGTGGGTACAAGATAAACAGGAGGAAGTTGAGACTAATATAGGAAAGGGTGAAATCAGGGAACTTATATGCATTACCTATGGACATGAACTAAGGGGGTGGAATTGTGGGAAGGAAAGGGGGTCTTGGATGAACAGGAGCAAAGGGAAAAGAAATTGGGACAACTGTAACAGCATAATCAATAAAATGTACTTTTTTTAAAAGGAGGAGGAGGAGGGAAGGGAGGGGGAAGGGAAGGAGGAGAAAAGGAGTAGAAAGGGGAGGGAAGCAGGATTGGAAGAAGCAATAGCACATCTAAATTGCTCCTGGAGGAGAGTTTCTCACAAAATTGCCCAGTTGCACCATAAGTTACCATTACTCTTTGTCACTAGGAACAAAATCAGGCATACTTTGCAGAAGTCAGCCAACTAACCCAGGCCTAAGCCACTCTTATTTGTTGGTTTATATTATCAACAGAAGGAAGAAAGTGAGATGATAGGATGCCACAAAGACATTCTCTTGCTAGAATGATCTCAGCACACTATCAATTCCACCTGAAAGCTTTTCAAACATTTGTTTTTCCAGTGGGAACTAAATTGTATATCATGACATAACATACACTTACATATATATGTAATAATATAACAAATTTTATGAAACTGAAAAAAGAAATAAAACATTTGCCTTTCACCAATAGATAAGGTTGTATTGCATTGAAACAGAACAACAAAAAAAGTACATTATTAGCATAAAACAATATTAACTTGAATAGAAAGGGAATCAGTATGTTGGGGGAAGGAAGAGAAAATAGTTCACATAAGTGGCCTCCTCATTCCAGTCATCTTCACTGCAGCTGATAAACTGTGAAATTTCCATAATAATATAGAGGACAGAAAACAAACAGCAATTTTACTTGATAGAAACATTGCATCCTGTTACTGGTTATAAAATTCTACAGCATGCTCAATGGTATTTTCAAAGCATTAAATATGTAGACATATGTTTTCATTTTTTAATGCAGTTGTAACATAAACAATAAATCCACCACAATTGGGCTGGTCCAGAGATTACTGGCATCATGAAATGGGAAACTCAGAGATACAAATGCTCTACTTACCTTGGTAGGTCCTCATCCAGAAGCCCCCTATAACTCTATGGATGTCAATGCATGCCCTCTTTTTCATCTACATTTCTGTCTTGCTGAAGGGTCTTTGAGGGTTCCCTATTGTTATTTGTATCACATTTTAACCACTCATTGCTTTTTGATGCCCTTATTTCGCCCTTGACTGGATTCTTTTTTTTATTTTTCCCTATTCTGTTCATTTGTTCAACAACATATCAAGCCTATTTTTCCTCAGCTTCCCTATAATGTCCATTATGGTAAATTGATTGAAAAACGGCCACACCAATTCTTCCCTGTATCAATGCCCTTGAAATGTGCCTTGACAGCCCCTCTCACCAAGAGGGCTAACCTTGTCATTTGCATGGGCCAGTAGCATGCAATGCAAGTAATAGAAGACTAGGCCATGACTAATCCTCAGGGTGGTTTCCAATTTTGCTTCAATTTCCACCACTGCTGTGGGAATAAGCTCAGGATAACATTCTAGAGGATGAAAGACAACCCCCAGAAGGACCCAGTCAACCCAGAGGGTGCCACAGACATGAGGAAAACCAGACCAAAACAAAGCCCACCCTGCATCATATGCTAAATAGGTGATGGTTGTTTTAAACCTAGTTTTAAAGTGGTTTGTTACACAGCAACAGCAAACTGATACATTTATGTTGTTGTGCTTTTCTCATATTTCTCTGCATTCCTTGCAGGTGAAAAGAACGAGAACACTGCAGTGAAATTTCTTCCAGGGATTTCAGCACACCTTAGAAAATGACACCAACCAAACAAATCATTTATCACTAACTCCCATATATAAATGTGGGTAGATGGATAATCACCAAGGCAAAGGAATACAAATGCTATTCCCAATTTCTACTGTCACCAATCCCTATGGCCTTTCTAGTTTTCCTTTTCTGCCTCAATATTTGTAACATGGGAATGAATATTTTATTCATCTACTGTGGAGAAATTGCTAAAAAAAGAAAACTATTTTTAAAATCTTCATAGATTACATAATATTCATTAAGCTTCCCAATTTTAAAGCTGAAAAATTCTTGCTCTTTCTCAAATTCACCCAGTAATGTAAAGTACCTCTGTGAAGCAAATGAAATTGATTCCATTGATTTCCTATAATTTATTAATTTCAGCCTTGACAAATACCTGCAGAAGCTGAATGATAGCTATTACGAGACAGGTGTTCTCAGGCAGTGTTCATCCCCATTAAACAACATTTATCCAAACTATAATGTGCATAGCAACTTGCTTTTCAATCCTACCCAAAAATATCCAAAGATTCATCTTCAAACATATGATTTGGTTGCTTTGTAACTCTAAATTAAATCTGTACATTGTTTTCACATCTCTATTGTTGACAAATCCCATTGACCTAGTATAGCATAGGGCATATAGGAAGAATTGAATCCTTTTGTCTTGTATCAAATTTAACTTGAACATTGTTATAATTATTTATATAATATATATTGAAAGAATATATCAATACTCTATGGACTTTGCAAATATTAACTATACCAGTTTTCAGTTTCAAGATAGTCAAAGAAAGGTTGAGGAAATAATTTAATTTCTTATAAAACATTCTAGGAACTGCCTTCAGGAAGCAAGAGTTAGGATTAGGCTTGCCACTAACAAAAAGAAAAAAAAATCAAAAATAATGATTTAAACAACACAAAGGTTTATTTCTTTCTCAAGCAAAACTTCAGGTATGGGCAAGCCAGAATTGTAAAATGGCGTGCTCCCTAAAGTCCTTGAGGGGTCCAAGGCTTCTTTCTGCTCATAGCTCTGCCATTTCTGAGAGTGACTCCTGGCCCTATGGTAATAGATGGTGGTTAGAATTCCACCTATCATGACAATACAGACAACAGGATAAAGGAAAGGAAAGAGCACATGTCAGAAAGTTACCCTGAAGAGCTATTTCAATCCCTTTGTTCAGAGTTTAGTCACATGACCATACTGAATTACAGAGGCATCTGCAAAGTCTTTTTTGAAAAAGTGGTTCGGGCCCAGTATAATCAGGAGTTTGAGAAAGAAGAAGAAATATCAGAGTAGGTAACTAGCAGCCTCTGCAGAACACACTCCAAGTATATTCGGGGTGTTGTCTCTATAGTTTCTCAGAGTCCAAAACTGCCCACAGTTTGCCAGTTTTCCATTTTGCCCTTGCATTGAATAATAGCTTCCTAATGAGCAAGTTCTGTCTATGACACCCCATGGCACAGAACAGTAGCAAGAGATCCTTCCCCACATAGGACTTCTGTTGAAAATAAAAACACACTCCACTCAAATGGGCTTAAGCCATAAGGGAGTTTATGGGCTTACTTAAGTGACAAGTCCAGAATGGGACTCTCTTTAGGAAGGGTTTGATTTGGGCTCCATTGATGCCACCAAGACCTATTTTCTGTCCATTCCACTCGTTGGCCTCTTTCTTGGTCTGTATGCTGTGGCAAGCTGGCAATGTTTCCGGGCTCAAGTCTCTTGGGAAATAACAGCAGTCTCATTGTGTGTGGCTTTGATTTGGTCACATGGTCAACGAGTAAACCAATTGCTGTAACCAAAAAGAAAGGAGCAGGCTCACGCACTTTGGGCCACTCAGCACTCTCCCCTGGTGTTAGGGTTGGATTTGATGCCTTTCACATCATGTGACCTAAAAGTGGGTAGTTTCCCAAAGGACATTTGGAATATCATTTCACCTTAAAAACAGTGAATGGATACTAAGACAACAAATCTTTGCAATAGAGACCTATTTCACACACAATGTGAGATTCAGTTGGTATTTTCCATGACTCAGTATGTTACCACTTCCCAAGAAATTCCCAGGACCACAAGGTTACAGACAAAACCAACTCCACAGGCTTGAGGTGGTAGTTAAATGATATAACATACTTGAAAATAAAGAGTATGATGAGAACAAAACTTTTTAAGATACCATTCTGTGAGGGTTGCTATTACCTTATCTGCCAGATTAGGCCACTAGAAAATTACTGTCATCATCATTGTTGTCCCTGGTATTCAGTGATGCTTCATTCGGGAACTGGTGAGACCCTGAGCCAGGTGTTTATGCTGTGCTCTGCATTCTGTTCTCGTCTGAAACCTGTTCTCATCTGAGAACTTAGGCTTTCCCGTATCCCACTCTATTAAATCTCTTCTATGAAAACTTTCATACTAACACTAGAGAATAATTAATTCCTCCATTTTCAGAGGCTCAAAGTAGCCATTGAAAGCACAAAATTTTCATCTCATGAATTTCTAGGGAAATTTGTTGTCTTTCAACATAAAGTCCCTGTAAAAAATACCAGCTGTACCAGCTGTACCAGCTCTAACATCTGGAATGGTTTCCCTCTGTAATCCCTACACATACTTTTTCTGTGTCTCCTCCTCCAAGGAAGTCTGGGGGAGGTTTACGAGCCCAGAGGTGGACAGGAAGTGAGCAGTTTTCGAGTTCCAGCCAGCCTAACTGTTCCCACTAGGAACTTCCCAATATTTCCTTAGCAGCAGTGCCCTAACACGTTAGGTTTAACCTTTTAGGTACTGTTTGTGGATTCAACAGCTGCTTGTAAATGGTGAAAATAACTATCATCTATTGAGCACCTATCCTATCCCATACACTCCATGCATATATATTTCTCTCAAACCAGTTTGTTTATAATTTATTGTTTCCACGTCACAGACAAGGAAACTGAGCAGTCACATTTTTGTCAAAAATCTCATATGAACAATGAAACTGATTTGAAATCAGTGTTGTCTGATTCCAAAATGTCTGCTTTTTCCACTCTGATATTAAAAAGTTGTTTCTTAAAATTACTAATTGGTCCCTGGCTGGTATGGCTTGGTTGGCTGGAGCATTGTCCTATAAACCAAAATGTCATGGGGTTCTATGCCCAGACAGATCACTGACTATGTCTAGGTTATGGATTTTGGTCCCCAGTTGGACAATGTTTCTCTCTCACATTAACGTTTCTCTCCCTCTCTCTCTCCCTCCCTCTCCTCTCTCTAAAATCAATAAGCAAGCCCTCAGGTGAAGATTTTAAAGAAGAAAAACCAATTGGGCAAAAAACAATTTACTTTTCCATTTGATAAAGTATTTCAATTAGAATTGTTGGTTGTGTGATAACATTTCGTCAGTGCAGCATCACACTATAAATTAAAATTTACCTTGGAGTCAATGAATATGCTCCGAAGATACCCAACCCTTGGCTTCTGAGGTTAAGAGCTGCTAGGCTCTAGGACACTGTGAATAAAAAATGATGTAAATGCAGGGGAGAGCAGATAGAACTCTAGAGTTTACTTCCATATTAGACACTGCAAAAGTTGTTTCCATATATTATTTCCTGTGAATTCCAATCACACAGACCCTGGATACAGTGTAGATTTCCAGGCTCCACTCTTGTGATTCTGTTAATTTTTTATTAAAATTATCTCATTTGATTGGGTGCCTTAAATAGCTTCACTGATTATTCACCAGATGACCATTTTACTTTGCGCAGAGAGCATATGAGATCATGCGACCAATTGATTTGGTCCTAGCTCCTCTCTTCTTTTCTAAATTTGAAGGCTGCCTCCCATCCTACCTTTAGCAGTGCCTCAGCCCCAAACCTCAGATTCATGATGCTTTGTGCCTTTGTTAGTTGGTTTGTCTGAATTTTTTTTTAAATCAGGAATTTCTGATTTTTATTACCTATTTGGGGGAGAGTCGGTGAGGTGACCAAACAAAACCAGTTGAACGGTGAATGCTTTAACCTTTCGTATAATTTATACAATAAACAAAGTCACATGCTCCCCTAATAATTTAGATGTAAGCAAATGTTGATTTATTCAGGAAGGCTACTGCCAGCAGCACCGCCTGCAGCACTAAAATTTGAATTAAACTAGGACAGAAGCAGGCTAGTCTATAATAACATTTGTATAATTTTATTTTTGCCCTTGGCTCAGTTCATTTCCTCGTACAGTGGATGCATGAAATTGGTTCTCCAGCCACCTTTCGCTGATGTTCATTGATACCCAGGCAGGCAGGAAAGCAAGAGAACGCACCTTTCTAAGCTTTGTGTTTTCAATCACAAGGCCTGGAATTCCTGGGTCATTTCTGACAGTGATTATCTTTTTGCTCTGCATTGTGTTTTTGACAAATATCACCGAATAGCTTCATTTACCCTCCAGATATGGTTTTCCCCTTTCACTGCAAGGGGGCTCTTGGAATTGAGACTGCTAAATAGATGCAAATGTTGTGCTGCGTTTATTCCTTTATTAGAGTGTGAGCCCCAACCCGGGGAGGGCATGAAATTTGAGTTCTCTTACTCTGCTTTTGGCCGTGAAATAAGGGCCAGAGGAAATTCCTGAAATAATGGTGAAAATAGACTTTAACTTGAAACAGGGAGGGACCAAACCCCCTTCTCCTATGAACCTTTGACTGAAATAAAAATTAGGAACTACCGGCTACAACTGACCCCTCTGGTTGGGGACTTTTGTAAATAATTTGCAAAAGCTTCTGAAAAGTCAGAGTTTTCCATCCTAACAGAGCAAAATTTGGATTTTCATAGTATTGCCCCGCAATCCCACACCCACTAACATGCACAGTGCACAAAAGAAAATATTCTCAAAACCCACAATCCCTTTAAACGCCTTAGAATTTTTATTCAATCTCCTTCCATACTTTCATTTCAGGCAAAGCAACAGCTCTTAGGGGGTCAAAAGGTCCGAAATAAAGAATTTCTTCCCTTAGGTCAGGAAATCAAATATGCTAAAAATTCTGCCTGCCTTTTGTTTAGAGGGAGTTAAGAAGAAGAAGGGGGGGAAAGCCTTGAAAATAAGAAGGGAAAGAATTGGTATTTGAACTTAATGTGAAATATGCATCTATCACTCACTTCTTCCAGCTGAGACAGTAAGTAGCAGCCTTCGTGTTTGGGAGGCAAATATTGTTCTGTCCTATTCTTGGTAACAAAATCTGCTCTCAGGCCTTCTCCATCCCTGTCTGATTGTGCCCTGAGGCTGTTGCAGGCAGCCAAAGGGAGCCTTTCAGAAAATCCCGGCCATGTTTTAACTTCATTACAAATTCCAAATAGAACAAGTTTTCGCCTGGCTTCAGCTTGGTTATGAAAGTTTCCCACAGCTCTTGAAAATATACAGAATAATAAATGGCTGGGCAGAGAAATAGAAAGCAGTGGTAATTCCATCAAAGGTTTCTAGTCACATCATAAACCACAATTGCAGCTCCCGAGGAGCCGATGTCACTAGGACCCAGAGATAAAATGTTTTGCCTTGGGCCTCAAGGTCAGGCGCCAGGGCAGGAGCTTTGAGGTTCTGTCCTTTGTTCACGGGCTGGCGGGGAGAAGGGCACTTGATCCCTGACAAGTAGGGAAAGGATCCCTCTCTCCCAGACCCTGCGGCCCCCCTGGCCTTCCCTGAGGACGTGCCTGTCGCCCAGAGGCACAGTGGGTCTTGTGAAACCCCAGCCCAAGGGATGACTGTGAAGCTTCAAATGTTTGTGGGCATTTCCAGCATAACAGCAAAACCTGATGAGTTTCAGTGCGATAAGCTATGAGGCGCAAAGGAAAAAACCCCAAGGCAGTGGGTGGGTGGGAGGAGGAAACTTTTTATTGTCTTGCTGTGGATTTTTCTCTTTCCTTTCTCTTTTTCCCTTTTGCTAGTCTCTTTATTAAGACAAGATGTTATGTGAATGTACCAGTTCAATATTATATACATATTCTTCAGGGAACCTTTTCTCCCAGTTTACAGATGAGATTCCAGTGTGGCCATATTTCTGTTCTCCACCCTCCCATCCCCCTCTCAGCTCCCTTGTTCGGGGTTCTCCATTCATTCACCCTTTTCCCTTTTTTGGAGTCGGGGAGTGGTAGGAAACATAATACAATGTTTTAATGACAAACTAAGTGGCCATATCTTATAAGAACTCTACCTATTAATCCGACCAGCTTCCACAGTCTGCCCTTTTCTCCCACACATTTTTATTTTAAAAAGCATGCATAAAATATTTTAAATATCTCCAGCAATGGAGAATTTACATTAACTTTTTCCCCAAAAATGTAAAATAAAGTCCATTAACATATACGTCCCTCCTCAGAGGCAGATTTCATTCACATGGACTCCTTATGTTTGAAAAGCCAATACCTTCTAGTCTGACAATTCCTAATCTATCACACTGACATCAGGTTGGTGGTGGTGGGCCATGGCTTAAGACATCAAGGCGATTGATTATGGCTTTTTCATATGTGGTTTCCAAAGCAGTGCTTCCCATTATCTATACATTACACTCTTGTCTCTTGAAAGTACTGAAGTGATGAGAGAGACATCTGTGGTTAGTGATTTAAGACTAGACCAGGGGGAAAAAACCTGAAAGAATTTTTTAAGTGAAGGAAAAAAAAAAAAAAAAAAGACAAAGACCGGACACAAAATGGCCCCAAAACCCATTTTTGAAAAGTTTTTGGATGTGACCAAAATTTTATTATGAGCCTTGTCTGGGAAGGACACTATTGTATCACTATCTCTGTTTTCCACATGCAGTTAAACTTATAAAACTCATTCTGTAGATGGAGTCCATTGGTAGCCATAGTCAAAAGAAGTATTAGATAGAATCTATAAGAAAGTGTTTGTTCCTTTTCTATTGATACACTGCCTGGTAGAGAATATACTCCTTCAATATAAATAATGGTTTAGTAAATATTTCTAATTCAACTCAATGGGGATAT
The DNA here is from genome assembly GCA_004026585.1 of Noctilio leporinus. Lineage (NCBI taxonomy): Eukaryota > Metazoa > Chordata > Mammalia > Chiroptera > Noctilionidae > Noctilio > Noctilio leporinus. The sequence goes on from PVIW01000600.1 coordinate 95,418, forward strand.
AAAGAGAAAGTGTTTTATTGGAAAATCTACTGTTTGCAGGGGACAGTTCACAGGCCTGTGTGCCTAGGCGCATGTATCTCTATTAGGGGATGGAGGAAAGGCAGCCAGGAAGAAGGTGAAAAGAAGTTCATTTACTGTCTCAAGGAATGAAGACTTCAGATTTTTAAAATGAAAATATACCATTGACATCATATACTAATCACAGGTAATTATTTTAAAAGAATTTTCTGAGTAAGACACATAAACCCATGACACCCTTAGGCTAATATATGCTCCAAGAGACTAAATTTGTCCTTGGTTGTAGGTGAATTAGTTGTCCTTGGAGTAAATAAAAGCTGCTTCACATGTTCCTCTACTCTCTTATTAAAAAAAAAAAAAAAGGAAAGAAAAGCAAAAAAAAAAAAAAAACCACTTCAGAAGATATGGATAAAATACATCAGATTAAAAAACACTCCTCAAGGGCAATTTGAATGAAAAGCTAAGGTGGGCAACATCAAACAAAGCCCCTCCCTGTAAAATACATCAAATTCAAAAAATTACTTTGCTTAGGTTACTAATCTTTCTAACGAATCTCGGATTCCATTGGCCAAACTTTGGTAAGAACAGATGCTATCTAGGTAAAAGTCAGCGAGGACTGGTTTAACAGAAAGCACCCAACACATTATTCACATGGTCACAAATTTTTCCATTCTTTGTCCAAAAAATTAGTCATTGTTCAAGGAGTTTTGAGGTAATACAACTTCCACACTGGAGAGGATGGTCCCGGTCAATCGTTGTTACTGTAGGTCTTACTGCTGGGATGCCCAGTCCGTGGGCACCACAACAGGCCCTCTGTGCATCCCATACATCTTCAATGGAATGAAGTGAAACACCAGCCCACCTCCTCAAGCCTCCTCAACAAGCCAGCAAACTAACAAAGGCAATAGTTTCAGACAATGATTAGTGATATAGCAATAAAGGAATGTGGAGATATTGAGTGAGCTACTGTGAATGGAAAGGCCTCGTTGGGGAGGTGAAGATATTGAGCTGAAACTTGAATGTCAAGAAAGAACGAGTTATTGGAAAATGAATCCGTCCTAGGAAAATGAATTCTGCCTGTTTTCTTAGTCATGACATTTACTCATGTTATTGTATAGAGTATATACCCTCACAATGGTATCTCAGAAAACTCATGTGATTCCAAATGGAAATCTTAAATCCCAGGCCTACTAAGAACACTTACTTTTCACTTACTGACAGGACAATGCTGGGCATTATTTCTCAGCTGATGGCACATTTAATTACCAAATGTTCTGCAAATATCTTCTGAATTGTATGGATAAAGCCATCTAAATTGTTGACTTTCAATAGCATATCTTTCTTCCTTTATCATAGAAATGCTTATATTCCCTGGTGAATTTACATCTTCAAGGATGCATCATTAGTTTTAATTTACAATTATTTTCACTTCTAAACAACCAGGTGCCTGCAAAGGAGGCTTGCTTTACATCATGAGACAATTAACTTCATTGCTACCTAAGCAACATTATGCTTGAGAACCCTGGCTGGTGGCACGGTGGATAAGGCGCTGGCCTGCAAACCCAGAGGTCGCTGGATCAATTCCCCATCCAGGGCACATAACCAGGTTGCAAGCCAGGTCTCCAGCCAGGTCCATAGCTGGAGGCAGGTGAAAGACAACCATACACTGATGTCTCTCGCCCTCTCTGCCTCTCTCCCTTCCCCTCTCTTTAAAAGTAAAAGAATTTTTAAAAAAGCAGCGGTGCAAACAGCTTACTCTCCACACCAGCTCAGTTTACAAATGATTACTTGAGCTTACAAGCAAAAACTTGCTATCACATATAAATTTTTAAAATGTTTTCTCAAGCCCCTGTTAGCATTTAAGGCTAACCCAAAAGCCAGGTAAAAATGAATGATTATAATATGGTCTTCCTTAAAGGCGTGAAAGTTTACCATTGCTTTCCCCCCATGTCACATCTGGACGCCTCCATGATGGTTACTTAGGTGGCTGATGGTTTGTCAGAAAGCTAGCCATAACTTACGCAGAAAACTGGACTCCATTAAAAAAACATTAAAAGCTGAGAGGCAGGCAAGTCGATGGGGCATGGCTCCCAGCAATAAGGAAGCAAGAGTGCATGCTGCAGCTTAGAAATAGAAAGTGATGTCCTCATAAAAACATGGCTCGGGGCTGGTGTGCCACTAGAAATTCTTCTGTCAGTTTAGAATATTTAGCTCTAAGGGATTTCGACTTTCAAATGTATCTTTGGATGCAAAACAGGCTGCACAGGAGGAGACAGCATTGAAGAAGGAAGAGAATCATTTGCTCTCAATTATGATCAGTTTACATTAAACTGCAGATTTTTTTTTTTTTTTTCAGATCGAATATTTGACCAGAAAGTGTGCAGGTGGGTTAGATAAGCTACCTCTCTGACATCAAGCGATCCACTAGCCTTTGTAACTAGAAAACGTTGCTGATAACCGATAGAGCCGAACAATATTAAAAGCTTCAGCACTACTGGTTATCAAGGGAAACTTTCAGCCTAATTGGAAAGCTGAAAGCTTCGGGCATTTCAAGTTTTTGGTTTGGGGCTCTTCTAGAGCATTCCAGTGCAGTTTTTCCAATCAATACTGTGATGCATGCACAGCACCATTGTGAGGCTTATTAACTCCCCTGAGTTTTGTATTTGACTTGTTAAACTGTAAGAAGAAAGAAGCAAACAGAAAAAAAAAAATATCTTGGTCCCTAGTTGCCAAGATATAAAACAATCAAATAAACAAACTCTAGCGTTCAAAGAAAACTGAAAAAGGAAATGGAAAATAGGGACATGTGTGTTTTCATGCACAAAACCTGGGCATCTTGGGTGCCCTTCCGTGTTGGAACCTGTCCTTCTGGGTCATCAGTCCAGGCAGACTGAATTATGTATTAAGATGGCATTATGACACTATAAATTCACCATCCCCCCAAACCTATGGGCATGAGGCTTTTTCCACACCAGAATGTGGTATTTTTTCAGCCCAAGTTAGCTACAAGAGGTGGGTTATGGATGCCATAGTTACAGCATCACAAGGAGGTCAGCACAGTCAGTTCCTCAGAGCGACAGTCATCTGCACCTGAAATACTTCACAATTTTTCTCACCATTCTCTTTGCACAAAATCTAATAGCAGAATCTTCATATTCTGGTAATGTTGATATTTACGAAATTGTGTGCTCTAGAGAACTTCTGCTGAAATCATCTGGGAGTGTTCAAACTGGAGCAAAAGCAGAACAAGGTCTTCCCTGAGTTTTGAATTTTCCTTTTGCTCGGAAGGTTCATTAAGTTGCCTCCATCAGAAGTTTGAAAAGGAATAGAAGAGATAGTAGCAGTTGAGTGAGACATAAAGAGCTGAAGACGGTGAAGTACAGATCAAAGCCAACACTGGTTCTGCCCTTTGGTGTGGAACAGCAACTTCCAGAACCAGAGGACAAAAACCTCCTCTGGGGGCAGAGGGGTGTAAAAAGGGGATGGATGTAATACAACAATAATAAAATGAAATTAAAAAAAAAAAAAAGAAGCCCTGGCTGGTAGCACAGTGGATAAGGCGCCGGCCTGTGAACCCAAAGGTCGCAGGTTCAATTCCCCAGCCAAGGCACATAACAAGGTTGCAAACCAGGTCTCCAGTCAGGTCTGTGGCTGGAGGCAGGTGAAAAGCAACCATACATTATGTCTCTCTCCCTCTCTGCCTCGCTCCCTTTCCCTCTTTCTAAAAATAATGAAATAAAATCTTTTAAAATAAATAAAGAAAAGAAAAGAAAACCTCTGTGTCTGAGTAAGAGAGAGACAAATCTCAATTTGAACCTAAAGACACATATTTACTCACATTTTAATATTTCTGAAATCAGAATATATCTTACAGTCACTGTCAGCCAGCAATGGTTGGCCATACTTGTGCTTGCATGTACGCAGCACCAAACTTGTGGAAGGGTTTAGAAGGGAACCCTGCGGAGCAATCTTTTAGGAAATGCTACACCATCAGTGTTCTTGTTGGCCTACAGGACGAACCTTGCAGCACAATGTGAATGTCGATAACTCTGAGTTGAAAAACAATTCCTAAAAGTCACACTTTGAATGTGAATTTTATAGATAATTAACTATTTCGTTTATATGCTTCTTTGACATATGCACAGGAGATATACATGAGAGAAATCAATGCCAAAATAAGTTCAAGAACCAATAAAAATTCTAAGGCATAAGCAATCAGTATGCTACAGTTGTGGAAATATTTCTTCTTTTCTCGGTGGTATGTAAACTCATGGTGGGTAAGACAACTGATGATATCTAAAATGTAATAAAATAAAAAATTTGTACGTTATGCTTAGTGAAATAAGCCAGTCAGTGAAAGACAAATACCATATGATCTCACCCATTTCAGGACAATAATGAACAAAACAAACAAATAAGCAAAACAGAACCAAATACATGAATACAATGAATAGATCTCCAGTGGGCAGAGGGGAGGGGAAAGATGGAGGGGAGAGAAGGAGGCAAAGAAGGGGAGCAGTTTAGTCAAGGAACTAGTATGGAAGAACCATGGACATGGACAACAAGTGGGATTAACTTTGGAGGGAGTGGTTGGGTGGGGAAAGGGACAGAGGGAAGGAAAAAAGGGATGGATGTAATAAAACAAAAATAAAATTAAATTTTAAAAAATGTGTATGATCTGAAATAGTTTAATTAATAGCTCTGAACTTCAGATCTCTCTCTCTCTCTCTCTCCTTACCTGAGAATATTTTTATTGATTTGAGAGAGAGAGAGAGAGAAACATGGATGTGAGGGAGAAACATTGATTGGTTACCTCCACTACACACCCCAACTGGGAATTGAACCCACAAATGTTTGGTGTATAAGATGAAGCTTCAATCAACTGAGCCACCTGCCCAGGGCAGATTTCTCTTATGAAAATGTACTGATAACCCCCACATCCTAGAGAGACAGGAGCTGACAGAACTACTTGATGAGGCATGTTGCCTGCTTCAGGTCAATGGCAGTAACTAGCACTCTCTAGTTATTTATCTGTTTCAACCACACCACAACACAAATATCACAAACTCATTTACATATCCTGGTGTGCTTTCCTTTGTCTACTTAACTTGCCAACAACCCTGCCCCAGTGGACTAAAAAACAAATACCAATCAGGCCTTGATGACAAGTGTGTTTTTTGTGACCTTCTGTGAAGCAGATGAAATGAAATAATTATTGGATCTAGTTGTTATAATCATAGAATGACTGTAGCATCAGATCAGGTTTTTTAAAATGTTACTCCAAGAGAACAGAAGAAATTATATCAATTTCCCAGTGGGTAGAGGGAATTGTTTGTTTGCTGGACTTGTTTGTTTTTATGATTTTAATTTTATTTTTAATTAAGTTTATTGGGGTGACATTGGTTAATAACATTATATAAATTTTAGGTGTACAACTTTATAGTATGACATCCATAGACTCCACCATGTGTTCGACACCCAAAGTCTAGTTCCCTTCCGTCCCCTTGTATTTGACAAGCCTTCTTCACTTTCCCCCACCATCCTTCACCTGTGGCAACCACAGTTCTGTTGTCTGTATCTATAAGTCTGTCTGTTTGTTTTGTAACAAAAAAATTGCAATCAAAGAATAAGCCAGCTCAAAAGCTAAAATGTTTTTAAGTTAAAAGGTTAAGCTATAGCTACTTTTCTGTGATTCTAAAAGTCTGTCATTAAAAATGAAGAAGAAGAATGAACAAATGAGCAATCTTCAACCTAAACTCATTTTTTTAACTATTTTATTTTCACTTAATTTTTCTTCTTTGAAAATTCATTTTTAAATGGCTATTTTTTGTTGATGGATAAACAGAGAACCTATGAATTTCCAGTGCTATTTTCTTTCTTTCTTTCTTTCTTTTTATTAGTATTTTCCCACATGAATCCTTAACAAGGCATTGTGGATATTTTCTTTCTACTTGGTTAAGGTCACCTTGGTGGAGTCATAATACACAAGAGAACAAGTGAGCCAATTTACAGCTTAACAAATGTGTGACACTACCCTTTTAAAGGGCTAGATGGCTTTTAAGGGAGGTAGAAATCAAAATAGAGAATATCTGGACAAGTCAGCAATAGTTAATAAATTCTTAGGTGTATGGAATTTACTACCAAATTATAACCCATAACTTTAGGTCAATGTAAACCTGAAACAAGGAAAACAATCTGTAACACTCAGGGAAAGAAAAGATAATATAAAATGTAACACCAAGAGAAATAATCATACATGATAGAGACCATGGAAATATGAACTGAATAAGAAAGCAGTTGGTCATCAGAATATTCAACCTAAATTCATCTTTCCTTTTCCAGGGGTCCTGATGGCCCTATTCTAAGATTGAGATTTGGAAGAGACAACACCCAAAGACTGAAACTGAGGTTTTATATTATATACCTCACAGCCTGTCACAGTATTTCTCCAGGTATTTGTGGACTAAATATAAGGATGTATCAAGAAGAATGAATGAATGAAATGAGATAGGCAGCAATATTCTCAAAGCCCCAGAAGCCCAGGACAAGAGCGGGTTTAGAGAAGGCTGTTCAGGACCATGTATTCTGAGATCATTGCTGGTCCTAGTAGCAGGGACATCTAGTTGACTTTAGAGTAGAGGGTCAGGGTCTTGTTTATGACTTTAATAGATTATATACTGGACTGGAATTATTCAAAATCTCAGAATGTTCTGAGGCCCTAAGAACTCCAGGGAAATCCTGAATGTTTTGTATATATTTGAAAAAGGCTGAAAGATGGAAAGATAAGGAGAAATAAAACATAAGAGTAATTAAAACTTACTTTCACTTGAGGTTAGGAGCAACCATCGCATTTCTAAGAAGGGAAATGAAAGGAAGAAGGGAGAGAGGGAGGGAGGGGGAGAGAAAGAGGGGGGATGAAAGGGATGAGGGGGGAGAAGGCAGAGGACTGTTCAAGAAGCAACACAATAACTTTTACTACCCAAGAACCAACATCCTGAAGCCCCTTCACCGTCTCCCCAAACCTCAACAGCCCAAATTGTATGCATCTCATAGGGGGAAGTAATTTACAAATAAATTTTAAACCAAAACATTGATTTCAAAGCCTAATCACCTAAAAGACTCTAATTTTAGATGTTACCAAAATACACGTATGCCTAGTCACTAAACAATAACTTGAGTTAAAACAATAATATTCATTAGAACAACAAAGATTCTCTGGGGGGTTTCCTATAAAGCATTCTAGGGGTTATCAGGGTAGGTGATATCCCAATGCCTTATACATGACCCCTTCTTAATCTGACATGTGTGGGTGTCAGCTAGTGAGAAGGAAGGGATTTGTTGTCAGAGTGTGGGAGCTGCAGTGGGTCGCCAGATCTCCACAAGAACTAGGTTTGATATTATAATTGAGGGTGACTCCCAAGGAAAAATGTCTGTAACCGTGAACTTCAGTGAAAAGGGCAAAATCCAGGAATAAGAAGAAAATGGTTAATAGCGAGCTGAGGGCAAAGAGAAGCTCAACCCTTAGAATCAGCTTGAGGCTAGTTAAGACACCATGTAGAGGAGCTCAAGGTCTCTGTGCCTCTGAGCACAAAGCCAGAGTCTGAAAAAGGGAGGTAAATTGGAGGCCGTTGAACAGAAAAGCGTGTAGATTTATGAAAGCAGCCTTTATGAAAACTACACTCTATCAGAAACTAATGAAACAGAAGAATCCTCTCCCATCTCCCTTCTATTCCTTTACTGTCACTAATCAAAAGAACTGACAGATAAAATAAGAGATCTTGAACATTGGAAGAGGGAGAGGGAAAAGGCAGACAGGGAGGGTTTGGTGAGGGGGTGAAGAGAATTCTACTTTTGAAGACGAAAGTCCTACAGGTGAGACTGGCGGCAAGAGTTTCCAATTACAAGGAAAGGTGAAAATGGCAGAGAAGATATGAAATATCATATTTGTGTTTGTTCTGTACCAAAATTGAGGATCTTCATACCTCAAGGACAATTTTCACAGGAAGCAAAATGAATTGTGAGCCAGGATGGGGGCTCTCTACACATCCACAGAGCAGCCCAAAGAGGGCTGATGGACAGCCCACCACTGCCAGTGCATACCAAAGGCTAGACCCTCACACTGCACCTATGAGGAGGCCCAGCCATGACCCCATGGGTTCTGCACTCCAGACTAAAGCATTTACCCCTGTGACTGAAGATTCAACCAAAATATGAACATGTAGATCCACAAAGACATCTTTTTTTTTTTGTCAGAAGCTACTACAGTTCTTCTGATCTCTCTTCCCTTCCCTGCTCACTCCAGTTCATGACATTCTGATAAATCTGAAAAAAAAGGAAAAAATAAAAAGAATCTTTTCTGTCCTTTCTACCTCGAACTGCCTCTAAGGTAACCTCGAAATTACTACACTCGATTTTTTTAATGTTTCTTCTCTCTTTTATTTTTAAAAAGTTTTAAAAATTGCTGTTGTGTTAAATTTGTCCCATTTTCCCCCATTGCTCTCCCCTGCCCCACCTGCCCCATCCTCTCTTCTTTAGTCAACCTCCACCATGTTGGTCATGTCTATGGGTCATTTATACTAGTTCCTTGACTAATCTCTTCCCCTTCTTTGCCCCATACACTTAATTTTAACGTGGGTTTCAGAGATTATTACACTGGAGAATTGTGGGATGGGGTGAGTGTTCAGGTGGGTAATTTAGAGCTTTATTGAAATACTTTTCACATATTATGCTGTTCACTCAAAGTGTCCAGTTCAAAAATAAAATATAGAGTTCAAGGCATTTAGTGCATTCGAAATGTGGGGCAACCATCACCACCATCTAATTCCAGAATATTTTCGTCACCCCAAAAAGAGACCTCAAATCCATTAGCAATTATTTCTCTTCCCTCCACTGCCCACCCCAGCCACCGGCAACCATGAATCTATTCTCACTCTCTATGGGTGAGTTGCCTATTCTAGACATCTCACATAAATGAAATCATATGATGTATGATCTTTGGTGACTGGCTTCTTTCACTTAGTTTTCAAGGTTTACCCATGTTTAGTATGTATCAATACTTCATTCTTTTCTATTGCTATATGATATTCCACTGTGTTAATACATCACATTTTTTTATCCATTCATCAGCTGATGACCATTTGGGTTGTTCCCTCTTTTTGGTTATTATGTAGAATGCTGCTATAAATGTTTGTGTACAAGTGTATATAGGTTTTCATTTCTCTTGGGTCATCTAGTAACTCCATATTTAACATTTTCAGGAACTGCTAAACTATTTTCCAAACTAGTGGCACCATTTTACATGCCCATGGGCAATATATGAGGGTTCCAGTTTCTCCAACACTTGTTATTGTCTAAAATCCACTTTTAATAAGAAACACATAACATATAGCCAACTTGTTATCTTTTACTATATGCCAGCACCTTAGCTTAGTGCTTTGTATATTTTTCTTGTTTAATCTTTAGAACACCCTAAGAAGTAAATGTCATTTTCTTCCCTTCCTGTCACAAAAGCAAGCAAGGATTAGAATTTAATGACTGCAAGGAAGGATTAGAATTTAATGACTGGGCAAAAATACCAATAGTAGAGTGGGCACACATCCCTATCTCTCTGCCTCTAAAACCCACTTTCAAATACTACCCAAGGTAACCTCCCAAGAAGCCAACTCACCCCCTAGGATCATGTCTTCTTCTAAAATGAGGGCTAGTTGGTATTGGTTTGTATACCACTTGGTATTGTTCTCTGGTTGTTGCCTGTATAAAATATTATTTTCCCAACTAGACAGTAAGCACTGTTGGCTGGAGTTAATCTCCCTTCATTTTGTATTAGAGAAATAAAATGTTTAATAAACATTTAATGAGCTGACAACATTTTTGGTGAGTTTGACATGCTTGCTTTCTTTTTTCTGGGATGTGGGGGGTAAGCTGAAGAAATCATTTCCCTTTTAGCTTGTTTCCATGATGTTTGAATGAAGCAAGAAGGAATAGACTATGACAATGCCTACACTCAAACTCACATAACCCCTAGAAAACTCTAGAAATGTGTGTGTCAGAGAGTGTTACTTAGGTTTTATGTTGTTTTTTTTAAAGCAAGACTTTCTAATAGAAGGCTTTGGCTTTTCCTTTAGAGCCTAAGACACACACACACACACACACACACACACACACACACACCATGCATAAACAGGAGCAATTTTTGCATGTGTATTATATACCAGGCACTTTCTATATGTTATCTTTTATCCATCTAACACAACTACAAAATAGATATTACTTTTCTCCATTTTATTTATTTAAGCCTTATTTTATATACAAACTCACAAATCGCACAAGGTTATTTGACAGAGGTTACACAGCTCATAAAACTAACTTTGGCCCTTTGGCTGGTGTTCTTCTTTTCATTACGCTGCACAACCTCTCTTGGATGTCCAACATGGAGACATGTGGCTTGGCCATGGGGTGCCATCAGTTTGTCCTCTTATCTTCTTTCAGCACCTTCCCTATGGTCACTACAACCTGCCCTAGTGATGTCCAGGTCAATGTAGTCTAGTGCCCCACTCCTATCTCTACACCCTCTATGCATGCCCAAACATCTTGATCAAACCCTGGAAGTTCACATAAAAGCGTTCAGGAATCAGAAGGTGGCAGAAGAAGGTGCAGTGTGGGTTCAGGGGCCTGGGCTTTTAGGTTTTGAAATGCTGTGCTAGGACTGGATGTTTTCAAATAAACTCCTAAAACCATGCTTGGCCTCAATGGATTCCAAAGTGTTTACCCAACAAATTGAGTGTGTGTTGGGGGGGGGGGGGGGGGGGGGGGGGGGGGGGGTATGGTGTAGGAGGGATAATAGGTTCCACACGTTAAAATGAGGTCAGCTTGATCATGTTCTCATTAGTTATATCTCCCAGACAAATGTGAATGAGCATCATCAAAAGAACATTCAACTAATGCTAGATAGCTTGGTTTTAATCCAGTGTTACATTCATCACTTAGTTTCCTTGGGCTTCTGTTTCTTCTATTAAAAAACAAAACAAAACTACTTAATGGAGTTACATGATCTCCTAAATCTCCTTTAAATGTGAAATTATACGATCCTTTAATATTGAGGAAGGGGTCTCCCTGGGAGGAAGAAGAGTGAAAACAGGGTAATGTGTCTAAATTCTACAGATGTACTTCAAAGAGAGAGAAACCCCTTGGAGGGAACATGGGAAATTTGGCAAGTTGATGTAGGATGAGGGAGGATTCAGTTTACTTGGGTTCTCAATAAAATTGGTAACTTCCCAAATTTGCCAATGACTGACTTTAAACTGGAACTGAAAAGTGGTTGTGAAGAATCGTCACTGAATGCAGATTGAGGGCAATCTCAAGACCTTCTCTTTACCTCCCACAAATAGTACAATACAAAATATTTAGACAAAAAAATGCAGACTTAAGCCATGGCTGGTGGCACAGTGGATAAGGCACCGGCCTGCAAACCCAAAGGTTACTGGTTCAATTCCCAGCCAGGGCACATAACCAGGTTGCAAGCCAGGTCTCCAGCCAGGTCCATAACTGGAGGCAGGTGAAAGACATTAATGTCTCTCTCCCTCTCTGCCTCTCTCCGTTCCCCTCCCTCTAAAAATAATAAAATAAAATCTTTAAAAAAATACAGACTTAGCTGAGTTCTCCAAAGGTTGCTCCTCTAAGGCAGCGAGTGGGGTGTGTAGATCAGTGTTTCTCAGTGTGTGATGAGGCTCACTCGCATCAAGGTATCCTTAAGGGACAGATTCAGATGCAGACTTTCACTATTATGGGCCAAATGTGCTATGTGAGCTTTTCCAAGGCCAGAGTCCTGGAAATCTACAGGGGATTTTTACCCATATTCAAGATAATCATTCTTCATTGGAGAACCAATGCTAGTGATTTCATATATCACCTGTACTCCTTCATGCATAATCCTGAAGAAAGTCTGATATTTGCTTATAATTGTCTCTTGGATCTGTTGATCTCTATAGATCTGAAAGCCAATGAAAGGTACAAATTCAGAAGAAGTATACAAACAAGAGCACTGGTTTCTGCTAGAAATATTTCTAATTTGAAACAGCTTAACTATGGAAGTTTAAATGTGATCAAACATCAGGGCTGATGTTTTGTAGATGAGACGAAATATTCTATATTATCTCATTATCACAGGATCAGGTATCTGCACAAAAAAGCCACCGAGGCACATGCTACATGTGTGCTGGTCCTTAAATGGCACCTCAACATGAAAACAAAGAGGCAGTGCTGGGTATTTTAAAAACAGAAGATACAAATGATAGCTAATAAATATGTGTGTTTTAAACAGAGTTATATAGGTACAATGGGCCTTCATTTTAAGCAAATGGGCTCTGAATTGAGGGTGGGTGTGTATTTGTGTATATTTAGCATTTCCTTGCTTCTTGTTTTAATTGTAGTTATATATATATATACACACACATATATATATATATATATATATATATATTTCATAAAATTTACAGTTTTAACTGTTTCTAAGCATATGGTTCAATGGCATTAAGTACACTCATATCATTATGCATCCACTACCACCATCCATCTCTGGAACTTTTTCATCTTCTCAAACTGAAATTCCATACCCCTTAAACACTAACTCCCCATACCCTCCTCCCCCAGCCCACATAATTTACTGTCTCTATGAATTTGACAACTTTAGTACTTTGTATAAGTGGAATCATACAAAGTACATCCTCTTTTTTCCGGTTTCATACATCTTTAGTATTATCAGAATTTCATTCCTTTTTAGGCTGAATAATATTGCACTGTATGCATACATTACATTTTGTGCATCTTTTCATACATCAATGGACATTTGGGTGTTTCCAAATGCTGCTATAATTTTTGGTATATTAACTTCTGATTGAGTCTGTATTCTCCATACTTTTGGGTAGGAATCTTAGATTTTAGGATAAGTCTTCCTAGACCTTGTAAATATGTGACAAAAAATAAAACAAAACACAAACAAACAAACAAAAAAACCCACCCAGTACTGCCAAATTCACAAAATCACCAAATCCTAAGGGCACCTATTCTTCTCCTTACCTACCTGCTAACAATCCCAGCCTTTATTTTCCTTTCAATTGATTTTCTAATGTGGTCTGTCCTTTATATCCATTCACTCATATTCATTTTTTTACTTCATTAACAAGATTTATTGGACAACTATATGCCAAGCATTATGTTAGTCTCTAGAAGCACTGTAAGAAAAAGCAAATCATTGGAAGAATTAACATAAGTAAAGTATCCACACTACCCAAAGCAATGTACAGATTCAAAATAATTCTTATTAAAATACCAATAACATATTTTACAGATATAGAACAAATATCACAAAAATTTTTATGGAACCATAAACAACCTGGAATAGCCTCAGCAATTTTGACAAAGAACAAAGTAGGAGCGATCATAGTACCTGATATCAAACTATATTATAAAGCCACTATAATCAAAACAGTCTGGTACTGGCATAGGAACAAACACATAGATCAAGGAAACAGAATAAAGAGCCCAGAATTAAGCCCATGTCTTTACGGTCAATTAATACTTGACAAAGAGGACAGGAGCATAAAATGGAATTAAAATGTCCTGTTCAACAAATGGTGTTGGGAGATTTTGACAGGTACATGCAAAAAAGAAAAAAGAAAAAAAGAAAGAAAGAAAGAAAGAAAGAAAGAAAGAAAGAAAGAAAGAAAGAAAGAAAGAAAGAAACTAGACCATCAACTTATACCATACACCAAAATAAACTCAAGATGGAAAAAAGACTTAAATATGTCGTGATATAAGAGAAAGTCCCAGAGAACCACATAAGCAGAAAATTTCAGATTCCCATGCAGCAATAGTTTTGTCGATATATCTCCTAGGGAAAATGATATAAAGGAAAGAATAAATAAATCAGACTACATCAAATTAAAAAGCTTCTGTATGGCTAAAGAAAATATCATTGACCCTGGCTGGTGGCACAGTGGATAAGGTGCCAACCTGAGAATCCAAAGGTCGATGGTTCAATTCCCCAGCCAGGGCAGCTAACCAGATTGCAAGCCAGGTCTTCAGCCAGCTCTGTAGCTGAAGGCAGGTGAAAGGCAGCCATACATTGAAAAAAAGAAAAAGGAACCAACTGTATGAGAAGACATTGGCCAATGACACCTCAGACAAGGGTTTGATCTCCAAAATATATAAAGAATTCATATGACTCAACACCAGGAAGACAAACAATCTAATTAAAAAATGGGCAAAGAACCTGAACAGACACTTTTCCAAGGAGGGCATGCAGAGGGCCCATAGACATATGAAAAGGTGCTCAACATCACCAGACATCAGAGAGATGCAAATTAAAACTACAATGAACTGTTACCTCACACAAGTCAGATTGGCCATAACTAACAAATTAAACAACAAGTGCTAGTGAGGATGTGGTAAAGGGACCCTGATGTATTGTTGGTGGGCACACAAGCTGGGGAAAGCCACATGCAGTTACCTCGAGAAACTAAAAATGGAACTGCCTTTTGATCCAGCAATTCCACTACTGGGATTATACCCTAAGAACCCTGAAACATCAATTCAGAAGAACCTATGCATCCCAATGTTCATAGAAGCATTATCTACAATAGCCAAGTGCTATTGTAACAGCCTAAGTATCCATTAGTAAATGAGTGAATCAAAAACCTGTAGTACATTTACACAATGGAATACTATGCAGCAGAAAGAAAAAAGGAACTCCTGTCCTTCCAGACAGCATGGATAGAATTGAAAAGTATTCTGCTAAATGAAATAAGTCAGGCAGCAAAAGACAAATACCATATGATCTCACCTATATGAGGAACCTAATGAACAAAACAAACAAATGAGCAAAACAGAACCAGAGACATGGAAATAAGAAACTGACAGCAACTGAATAGAAGGGGGAGGGGTATAAAGGGGAAAGAAGGGAAAGGGTCTAGTCAAGAAACAAGTATAACGGACCCATGGACATGGACAACAGGGTGGGGAACAGTGGATGGGAGGTGGTCAGGGCTGGGGAGAGCAACAGGGGGAAATTGGAACATTTTCCAATTGTAATTGAAAAACAATAAAATAAAGTAATATACATTTTAAAAAAGAAAGAGCAGATCTAGTGTCTACTTTATGGAAACAGATGGGAATAAAATAATAAACAAATACATAATTGAAAATTGATTAGCACGCAAAAGGAAAAGTACAGAGAACTAAGAGTACTCAGAACACTGAGCTGGTCTTGAGGCAAAGAAAGGCTTCCTTGGGGAGGTGATATTTGAGTTGAAGGATGAGCATGAGTTACTAGTGTAGAAGAGGGAAACAGCATTCTATGGGTAGGAGTTTCCTCCTGTGCAAAGGCCCTGGGGCAATGAGCTGAGTGGAAGGAGCTAAAGGAGACCCAGAATATTAGAGGCAACCCAGAGTAGGGAGAGAGAAGCAAGAAGGTATAGAGGGAGATGGTCTAGATCAACTAGAGCTTAGAGAAAATTAGGTCTTTGCTCCAAGAGCAGGGAAAAATGGTTAAAGAGATTTCTTATTTATTGAGAGTCTTCTGGGAGCCACGCTTTTTTTTTTTTTTTTTTTTTTTTTAGCAATAAGAGAAGTCTACGTGCTCAGAAAGCACATTAAAGAGGGTTTCTGTCTGGACTGCGACATGCATCCTTCCTGAACATGAAGAGGAGAAGCAGCCCCTCTGCATAACACCCAGGCTATGGGAATCGTGGTTAACTGGCTTGTTTTCAATGTCAGGAGTTGGTGACTTGGACTCACACTCTTTGAAACTTCTCTTGTTATTGTCCAGGCAACTAACTACTATAGCTGTGAACATGGAGTTTAGAATTCCACATCAGCCAGGCCTTTTGTTGACCACCAAGGACATGTGGAATTAAGCAAGCCAAGGGTAATCAGTTCTGACGCTTTAGGCTGTGAGGCCACCCATGGGGCTTGAGACAGATATTTCCTTTTTATATAAAATAGTACAACTGGCTCTGTGTGTGAGGTGCTCTCCTCTCCCTCACCCTGATGTATTTATTACATTGTGGCCTCTGCTAGGGGCAAGGTACCTGACTGCCCAGATCAGGGTCCTATTCAGTTTGGGAAAATCTTAGATTCATTTAAAAAACAATAATAATGGAATTTGTTTTTATTTGCAGGAACCATTTCTTTTTCCCTCTTTGAAAGGAAAGGGCATGCCCCTACCTGTAATTTTTATGAAATTGCACACACAGAGACACTATAGGCTGAGAGAAGAAAGCTGAGAGACTCCAAGAACTTGAAAGTTAAACTTCAACCTCTGCATCATTTTCCTGTGATCTGACGCATGGTGTTTAAACTGGACAGGAGTTGCAAGACCTTCCCCTTGTGAACAGTTCCATTTTAACTGACGCTGGAGACAAGGAGCCCACGGTTTCCTTTGGATGGTAGCTGTTCTGTGCACGCAGCTTCCCTGGGGGGAAACAGTGTCAGGGCTCCCATTAGATTTTTTCTTGTCTAATAAGGAAACATACACAGTCAAGTTTTTCCAAAAGGAAGAGCCAGCTCATTAGGCTGTGGAGATGTTTGTCTAGAACTCGCTTTGGTTGGGCAATACCTTTCCTTTTATTTGTTACCAACAGAAGATGAGGGAGCTGCTGAGAAAGAGAAGATGTGAAGCAAGTTAAAAAATAAATGAGCCGACCTGCGAACCCAAAGGTCGCTGGCTCAACCCCCAGCCAGGGCACATAACCAGGTTACGAGCCAGGTCTCCAGCCAGATCCGTAGCTGGAGGCAGGTGAAAGGCATCTGTACAATGATGTCTCTCTCCCTCTCTGCCTCTCTCCCTTTCCCTCTCTCTAAAAATAATAAATAAAATCTTAAAAAAAAAATGCGGCTAGAGTATAAATGGCACATCCAAAGAATGGAGACCTTATGTTCTGCCTTCTCGAGCCCTATCTGCATCCTCTAGGCCTCCAGGCATCCCCACATTGGACCCTGGGAACCAAGCCAAGCTATGGGGATTGGACCCTAGCATACTTCTGCAGGGGTATTTACCAGCATAGCAATTAAGGGAAGATATTTCCTGCTACGACTCCCTGCCTGCCTCCTTTATTGTTTCAGAATAAAGGAGGGTGGGCATAGGTAGGCTATGGAAAGGCTCAACCACCCATTAATATATAGTTTCTCTTCCTTCAGGGCAAAGTCTGCCCTTCCCTGCTCACCCACAGGACAAAAAGGTCTTACGAAGTATTCTAACGACAGCCAGCTGCACCTTGTTTGATGATCCGAGATGTGGGTTTGATACATTCCTCCCAGAAACCAGGCTCTATAAAGAGGTCATCATAGTATTTCAAAAGGGTGATATCAGAACAACACCAAGAGTCCAGGTCTTCATAGAAAGAGAGGGAATAAGAAGGAAGATGAGGAAGGAAAAGAGGGAGAAGTCACTTTCCTGTTTCACCATTCAAACATGAAGCTTGATATCCTGTGGTGCCTATGACAGGTAACCAACTGATATTTTTCTCTCTTACATCGATGCTTCTTGCCCTCTCTCTCTCCCTCACTTCCCGTTTCTCTAAAATCTAAAATTTAAAAATAAAGTATTTTTTAAATAAAATAATATATTGTGAAACAACCAGCTGTTTTGCCTACATAATTCCAAGCATCCAGATGCAGATGCTTTCTCTTTGATATCTCCTCACTACAAAAGGATGTTTTACAAACAAAAAGATGTTTTCAATTATGTACTTGTTGCAGACCAAAGATTTAGCCTTTTCCACCCATCCACCCCAATTTTTTTTTTTTTTTTTTGTAGGCTTTCCCATAGGAAGAAAAGCTGGGAAATTTCAGCAATTCTAGGAATTTGACCTGACTCAGAATACTCAAGTTCTTATAACACAGTGAAGGCAACTTCAATGAATGGGGCATTTAGTTGATCTAGATACCAGTTGTGAAACGGTCTTTCTGAGCTCACACTCAAGTTGGGTCCTCAGTGAAATGCCACGGCTAAGACAGAGCTGGGGTTTCCTGCCCTGATGCTCGGTAAGCAGCCGAAATCAGGTGCAGCTGATTTGCCAAGTGTTATGGATGGAACACTACTAGTTAAGAAAAAGATCAGAGAACCGAATACCTTATTTTGCTTTGGTTTTTACCACATTGTACCCACCATATTTCTTTGAGAGATATTTGGAATTTTTTTTTCTTTTTTGTTACTGTGGTGGTAGTAAAATATAGATAAGAAAAAATTACCATTTTAATAATTTTTAAGTATACAGTTCAGTGGTATTAAGTACTAAGTACATGCAGGTTGCTGTGTTAACTTCCCCAATTGAAAATTAAACAGTAACTCCTGATTTCTTTCTCTTCCCCAGCCCCCATAGCTACAAATCTACTCTGTCTATAAAAATTTGACTTCTCCTGGTACCTCACGTAAGTGTAATCAGACAATTTTTGTCATTTTGTCCCCACTATATTTTGACATGGCCAGAGAATCTAAAAATTAGAGATAGCTAAGCCCTGGGATCAATAAGTAAAACTTATTGATAAAAAAAATACATATCTACTGCCCTTGGCTGGTGGCACAGTAGCTAAGGGGCCAGCCTGTGAACCCAGAGGTTGCTGGTTCGAATCCCCAGCCGGGCACATTACCAGGTTGCAAACCAGGTCTCCAGCCAGGTCCGTGGCTGGAGGCAGATGAAAGGCAACCGTACACTGATATCTCCCTCCCTCTCTGCCTCTCTCTGAAAATAATAAATAAAAATTTTTAAAAAGACATATCTACTAATATTGTTCATTCTCCAGGTTCTGAGTGAGATGCTTTCTCTTTGATAGTTCTCATTACTACACAAAGATAAGTTTTAAATGATCTATTTGTTGTAGACCCAAAGTTTAGGCCCTCTAAAACCCCCCAAATTTATTTCAGTAGGTTTTATTGTAAGGAGAAAATCTGGGGAAATTCTTGCCCTCCCCAGCTTGGGTACATGAGGAGTAACAGTATTATAATAATGTTTTTTGTTTTTACCTATCAAAAATCTTCCAAAGCAAAAAGAAAACAAAATAGAAGGTTGATAAGTTACTATCATTAAGGAGCCTTTGTTTTGTTTAGGGATAACAATTAGAAAAGAAATAGACACACAAGCTTTGTTTTCTCAGCAGGAGCCGCTATACATTTGGTGCAATGGAAATACTTTTTTTTTTTTTCTTTTTAAAAATTAAGATATCCATTATCTACAAAGCAACCTTACAGGGACAGATTGAGGATTTAATTTTAGAGTTTTATGTCTGACTCTCACAGCCAGATGGTCTTTACACAATGGAAGTTATCTACC
This sequence comes from Noctilio leporinus, assembly GCA_004026585.1. Taxonomy (NCBI): domain Eukaryota; kingdom Metazoa; phylum Chordata; class Mammalia; order Chiroptera; family Noctilionidae; genus Noctilio; species Noctilio leporinus. The sequence continues at coordinate 114,761 of PVIW01000600.1, forward strand.
ATCATTCATAACTGTTTCTTATCACTACTATCATTAATGTTAGTATTAAGAACAATGTTGAAATCATTTAAATGCCCACATTTAATAGTCTTGATGACTCACTCCCCTCCTTCGGTGCCCATTTTAACTGATCAGGCTTATGCTCATTAAGGCTCTAGAAACTGCGTTCTAGCTTGATAACTTTAAAGAAAATACACAAATTCTTGTTTCCTGCAGCAATTTGTTTAGAGTGGCTTTTAACACAATTTGAAGAGTAATACATTTGTCTCTTGTTTAATTATTATTTTTCGACCAGATATTTTTCTCTTCTTGGATTTGTTTTTAACTAGAGCATGTTCACGATTCTTTTTCTTTTAAGTAAACCTTATGTTTTTAACCACAGGATGATTCCATTGGATAAGTTTTATAAGGTTTTTTTTTTTTTTTTTTTTTTTTCAGGGATGGATCAGGGAAAGGTTTTTTAAAAATTTGAAATATGACATCCATATCATTAGAGTTTTAGAGTTAGTAATATGCTTAAGGCACATATTTTATGGTTAGCAAAGCTGAGAGGTTCTGACACCCAAAGGATGCACGAAGAGATAACTTACATAAATGTATATGGTGCCCGCGAGGGACCTCTATTGTATTACGGGGATTTTTGTGAACGGCCTTGGCTCAGACAGAAGGACAGTGAAGCGCTGCTAAGTGGTTCTCTACCGGATGGGCTGTGCCTGGGCTGCACTGAGACAGAAGTACCTCTCAGCGCCAGCAGGTTACTATGAGGCCCTGAAACAGGAAATAGAACAAAATATCTAATGAAATGTATCTTGTTTAAAATAGTTCCCTAAAATAGTCATTGCATAGCCTACCAGATAACATGGAACAATCTGAAAAGTATAAGGTCTAAGGTTTGGGAAAGAAGAAGTTGCATAAACTGGAGAGGATAGAAAATCGGGTAATACAATGATTGATTGGATTATTCATTAGATTTGAATCTGCCTTGAATTTCATTTCTTCTGATTTTCATATATATATAGTTTTTAAAGCACTTGTTTGTACTGATTCTGTAATTCCTGAAAGGCAAAAAGCAAATAATTATGAAGAAATCATAATTTCTTCATGGCAGAGTTCTACTTGAGTCCCGTTTCTTATATAAGCAATTTATATAAAATGCTTAAGTCATTATTTTATATGTGTGAGGAAGTCTTGTCAAAATCAAGGATCCTCAAAGGAACAAAAAGAGTATTCCCTAGCATACACCATAATAGATATATAATTTGCCATAGCTAAAAATTTACCTTGGATAAAATCTCATTTTCCCTCATTACTTTACAGGAAAAAGTGAGGTGTCTGCATGATTTCTATATAAAATAATAAAGTGAGATCTAGTTATTATTATTAGAAATGATCAGGCACAAAAATTTCAATAAATTAGGTATCTCTCGTTGCATAAATATTTTTCTTCTGTGCCATTACCTTAAACCATCTTATTTATCCAACTACCATAAACCATAATGACAATAATTGCTATCAATGCCCTGGCTGGTGTGGCTCAGTGGATAGGCACTGGCCTGCAAACCCAAAGGTCACTGGTTCAATTCCCCAGCCAGGGCACATAACCAGGTTGCAAGCCAGGTCTCCAGTCAGGTCCGTAACTGGAGGCAGGTAAAAGGCAACCTTTTTTCCTTCCTCCCTGTCTTTCTCTCTGAAAATAATGAAAAAAATATTTTAAAAATAATAATAGTAGCTGTAATTTATTGAAAACTCACTGTATATTAGTCACAATTCTAAATATTTCCCACATGTTATCCCATTTAACTGCAAAATGAGGCTTCATAAGAATTTTCATTCAGCCCTAGCTGATGTGGCTCAGTTGGTTGGAGTGGTATCCCCTAACCCTTCAGGGTTTGATTCCTGCATATGCCTAGGTTGCGGGGTTTTAACTGGAAATTTTAACTGTGATCTGGATGTCTGGCTTCTTCAGTGAGGGGCCCTTCAGTTTCACATTTTAGACTTCTGGCCAAAATAGGTGTATAGGTAGGCACTATGCATCTCCTTAACAACTAAGAAGAAATTTACATCTACCTCAAAACTAAATAAAAACAATCAGAAGTTCCAGAAAATTGAACTACATGAAATACAACTAACTAAGAAATAAAGAAGAAATACTCAGCCAGACAGGTAGGAGGGGCAGAGCCAGTGTGGCGAGCAGCAGCGGTGGTAGGAGGCAAAAAGTGCAGTCAAACATTTAAAACTGAGAAGTAAACCTAGCCCCAGACCAGACTGTGCAGCTCAAGGTCCCAGCACTGGGAAAAATAGAGCCAGCAGGTGAGACAGTGGCAGTGGCAGTGGTACAGGGGCCGAGGCTGCCATGAAAAGTGCAGTCATGTATTTTAAAAGTAGGGAGGGAAACCTGGGAAGCCCCAGACCAAACTGTAGTGCATGGTTCCAGTGCCAGAAAAAAATAGAGCCCCATTGCTTCTGACTATGAAAACCAGTGGGTGTTGGGGTGGTGGAAGAAACTACTGGTCTCTTAACGAGCATGTGGCATTGACCCCTCCCTCACATATAGTGCCACAATGTGGTGAAATGGGTCATCTTGCACTTATGAATACCTAAGGCTCCGCCCCTTACAACTTAACAGGTGTGACAGCTCTACCTAAGACACAGAGGCAAACACATAACCTTGTCAAGTTGAGAAGACAGAGAAGTATGGCCCAAAAGAGGGAACAGATCAACATGCCAGTGGGAGAACTAAGTGAGGAGGAGACAGCCAACCCAACAGATGAGGAGATAGCAACCTAATAGGTGCAGAGTTCAAAACACTGGTGATAAAGATGCTCACAGACTTGACAGATATGCTTGAGTATGGCAAACGCAGAAGGAAAAAAGTGAAGGCTATGCTAAGTAAAACCAAGGAAAATCCACACAAAATCATTGGTGAAGGGAAGGAAGCCAAGGTTCAAATCAACAATTTAGAACAAAAGGAAGAAAAAGAGTCAATCAGTACAGAAAGAAGAAACAAGAATTGAAAAAAAAAAAAAAAGAAGAACAGAAATTTAGAAACCTCTGGGACAACTTTAAACATGCCAACATCTGAATCAGGGGTGTCAGAAAAAGAAGAGGAAGAGAAAGAAATTGAAAACTTGTGTGAAAAAAATAATGAAGGAAAACTTCCTTAATTTGGAAAATGAAATAGACATACAAATCCAGGAAGCACAGAGAGTCCCAAACAAGCTATAACCAAGGAGGACCAAGGCACATCATAATTAAAATGCCAAAGGTTAAAGATAAAGAGAGAGTCTTAAAAACAGCAAGAGAAAAGAAGAGAGTTGCCTACAAAGGAGCTCCCATAAGACTAATAGCTGATTTCTCGGAAGAAACTTTACAAGCAAGATGAGACTGGCAAGAAATATTCAAAATGATTAAAAGCACGGACCTAGAACCAAGACTACTCTACCCAGCAAAGCTATCATTTAGAGTGGAAGGGCAGATAAAGTGCTTCCCAGACAAGGTAAATTTAAAGGAGTTCATCATCACCAAGCCATTATTATGTAAAATGTTTAAGGAACTTATTTAAGAAAAAGAAGATAAAAACTATGAACAGTAAAATGACAAGAAACTCACAACTATTAACAACAGAATCTAAAAAATAAAAACAAAACAAAACTTAGCAGACAACCAGAGTAGGAACAGAATCACAGGTATGGGGATAATGTGGAGGGTGTCAGCTAGGGGGTAGGGGAAGGAGATGGGGGAAAAGGTGCAGGATTGGGAAGCATGGTTGGTGGATGCAGAATGGACTGGAGTCTGTTTAGACTGGTACAGAAAAGGGTAAAGCCAAAGAACTTATATTCATCGTCCATGGACATTAACTAAGAGGGGTAGGATTGCGGGAAGGAGGGGAGTGCGGGGCAGAAGAGAGCAAAGGGGAAAGAAATTGGGAAAACTGTAACAGCATAATCAATAAAAATAAATTCACACTTCATCTCAGCAACTCATGTCTACATCTTGTCACATCACCACCAAGATGTGCCCCAGAACTGCCCCTGAACAAAAAGCCATGATGTTCCATGAGAACTTGTGATTCGAGGGTTCAGTGACTACAACGCTACCAAGTGAGCTGTCCCCACATTAACTTTAGAAGGGGCTGCTGCTCCTCTTAAAGTACACTCTGTTTTCTTTTCTTCAACAGTCATAGTGCTGAACTTTTTCCCACCAAGCTCCTGGTTTCAATTAAAAATATCCTATCATTGTTTTTAATGCCTTTAAAATTGGTGGAACTCATTTTGGTGAGGAGACCCTGGAAGACTGCAATAGACGGTCTGTTTCCTTTCTGATTATTTTCTTGCTGACAGTTTCATTGTCTTCCGTGTTGCTAATGGTGTTTTGGCTGCTGATCTCACTTCAACTATTTAATGAAAAAGGAGGTTAGAAGGATTTTTAATATACTCTTTTCCTCAATTTCTTCATGATTGGAAAAAAAAAAAAAAACACTGTGGAAAACAAGACACTGTAGAACTCACAAAATGCAGAAGTTTTGTTGCACAGATATTAATTAGATAAAAAGCCCTTTGGTAGCCCTGGCTGGTGTGGCTCAGTGGATTGAGCACTGGTCTGCAAACCCAATGGGTGCTGGTTCGATTCCCAGTTAGGGCACATACCCAGGTTGCAAGCCAGGTCTCCAGCCAGGTCCCCAGGTGGAGGAGGGTGAAAGGCAAGCATACATTGATGTTCTCTCCCTTTCTTCTTCTCTCTCTCCCCTCTCTCTAAAAAATGAATAAAATCTTTACAAGAAAAAAAGGTCCTTTTGTTACACAGTGGGAGAAAGCCAAAACCCCTCACTCTTTGCAGTTTGGGGATAGAGGAATGAACACCAAAGACAGTTTCCCTAGGTGAGGTACTTTGCAAATCTATGGCTGTCTTGGTTATGCAAATGACTGGATAAACCTCTTACCCCAAGAAGATGGGAGGGGTTTTTTTTTTGATGGTAGAAAGGTGATGAAAGAAATTACAGGGCTACCTGAGATTTCACAGGTGGCCACAATTGGTTAATCTACCACTGTGTCATAGGCCACCATTGTGGCTTAAAATTGGGCAGCAGACAAGTGCCCCACCCCACCCCCTCTCTGGCCCACCCTGGACCTGCAGACAGGCATATGCATTCTCTCTCCTCCTCTGAGGGACATGCAGACACAGACATGCAGTCTGAGAACTCACCTGGTTTGGGGGGTGGGTGTAAAACGGGGGGAAAAGGGAGGCATGCAGCTTGCGCAGAGATGGGGAATTATTGTGGTATAAAAGTTGGAAGAGTTGGGGATGTGAGCACAAAACCCTCCCCTAATTGGGTATAGCTGGTGCCAGGAACTTTGAATTTATAACAGAACGCTAAATTGTGAACTGTTGTGTTTCTGAAAGATGGTAGGTATCTTTTGCTTGTCTGTTTGAAAGTTAGCCAAAGTTGGCAGGACTAGCTATTTGGGGGTGTTTTTAAAGGGAGTGGGATTTAAAGGCATAATTGCACCTCTAATATAAATCTGTATACCCCTCAGATAAACAAAATACTTTTCCTTTTCACCAAACTTTGTTATCAAGAGTCATTCCTGGCTGCAGGCAAAACAGATCCTTTAAAACTGAGGACCCCCCCCCCCCCGCCACCTTTGGAGTAATTTTACAATTGCAGAGGCTGAATGGAGTCAAGGTGGTAGGTTAATATCTTGTACTTAGCAAGATGATATGGACCCTGCTTGTAACATGCCATTTCATCAAAAACCTATTTTAAGTTTTAACGTAAGTTGTCATCATCCTTGATAGGAAGGTCATGACGTTTTGTCATCTCTTCACATTGCACCAGTACAAGCTTTCACTCCCCACAGTCTCAACTTTGAGTCCCCTTCAAACTATGAAAATTAAGATCTTCACTAAAATAAAATGAGAGCTTACTCCGCAACTTATTTGCCAATGTGATTACCACTGATTCCTTGATCAACCAAATAAGCTGGATCACTTTAAAAGGTCAATGACAGAAAGCATTAAAGGAGCATCATTTTGTAAATGGTGCCTTTCTGAAGTATTAAAACATATGAAAAATAAACATTTCAAAATTTAATTTGTTCAAATGGATATTGTTCCCTTCAGAGCAGTTATCTTGGAAAGCAAAGTTCCAGCAATCCCATTGCTTATATTTTGAGAATTTTTAGTCCATTTGGGAAGTAAGAAGAAAACTGGCCTCAATATTTTTAGTCATGTTTTCTTTTTTGACTCTAAATAGCGTAAGCTATCTTCATCACTTATTCCCAGACCTGACATTAATTTGGTGTGGGGAGGGAAGATATTCCAAAAGTTAAACATTGAAGGACAAAGATTTGTTGCCATCAGAGATATTTAGAAAAATGTACTAACAGGTTTTGGAGACAATTCCAGAAAGGGATTTCGAAAAGTATGTTTGTTTTAGCCATGTCAGCGCAATCTAGAACTATGCATAGTTCCTCAAGGTGAGTGATTTTCAAAGAGACATCACTTTTTTTCTAGTCCTGCCTCTTTGTGGCCCACTCATGGCCCTGTCAATGGCTGCCTTGTGACTTTGGATAAGTTTCTCTAGTTTTCTCATCTGAAAATATGATGGGAAAGACTATATGTCCACAAAGAACCTTTCCAACTCTACCATGATACAATATTCCTCAGACTTGAATTAAAAGTCACTTTAGGCCACCATACCTTCAATATACTAAGTCATTTTAATAATTGAGGCTATTTCTCCCATAGTCTTTTTCCTTCTCACATTAATATGTTAACATTTAGTGCCATTTGGGGGCAAGAACAAAGTTTTTATTCATTTGAATTTGGGGTATTATGGACATATAAATTCACTTATTGCAGATCAGAGGATGGATCTACCTTGTATTGGTGGGGCGCAAGGGGTAACATGACTTTGTTTTGTGTTACTCTATAAGCCATTATTATTTTTTTTTTCCTACAGAAGGCTGATACTTTTAACTCAGATACCCTTGTCATATGAATGTGTTATGATAAAATAATGCCTACCAGCACCTGATTCTTATTCTGACATAAGTCTCTCATGTCATTATAGTACTGATCTGATGATAATATTTTTTTAAAAGCTTGGCCCTTCCTTCTTCTGCTGGTATTGCAGAAGTTGCTTACCTTAAAGGTAAAATGATGGTTAAAAAATACCTCCTGTGAAATGCTGCCAATTGCAGGTATTTGCTGGACATGTCTGGTTCCATTTAGGGTTTTTTCCTCCCTTTTTTTCGTTTCTTTTTTTAGTATCTTGCCCTTACAGGCTGGTCTTTTTCATAAGAAATGTCAGCAAAGTCTTTGAATTAATGAACTGTGAAGTGCTCAAAAACACATACCATTTCAAAAAAGTATCCTGCAAGGATATAACACTAATGGGAGGTGACCTTTGAGTTACAACCAAACATCCCTCTCTAACTGAAAAAAAAAAAATTAAGATAACAACTGGCTCAGGCACAATCTCTTTGAACAAAGACCTAGACAGAAACAAGTGATGAGTAATGGGGGAGGTCAGAACTAGAGTAGCATCTGGGGAAATGTGTTTATGTTAGAGTCTTTAGCTCTGTGGAGCACTTCCGTCAAATAATGGAATTATACAAGACCCCCTATAAAAGATACCAGGTGGAGAGAAGCAAAGAGAAAGGAGCAGGGGAGGTATGTTCAGAAGATTGATTAAATAAACCTAAATTGTAGGTTCTTGGCTACACCTACCGTAGGTTTTGTTTTAATTTAGCTATTAAAAAAAAAAAAAAAAGCAGTATAACTCCTTCAATCTTTCTGCAATTCTGCATGGTTGAACATTTGAAATGAGTTTGTGTATCACCCCCAGGCGCTGATCAGACTTGATTGGGGCAAAGCAGATTGCATGTGCTTATTTTTATCCACGTCATTTGGGACGTTACGTCGCCAAAGGAACCAAAACTGCTGCTCTATTGCCAAATTATCACCTATCCTTTGATCAGACAGGGCGGTGATCCTCCTCAACAAGTTGCGCGACCTTAGTGTAACAGCAATGTCAAGTCAACTTGAGAAAGTGAAGAGAGAGCCCTAAACACAAATAAAAAAGAAACAACCAACAATCCTTATAATTATCATCATCTGCTGCTTTTCCCTCTTTTGGCAAAGAAACACTCCATCCATTTGCAGAAATCGCCTGCGGAAACGTTACATCAAAACTAATCACAACGATTAAAATCAGCTTTTCTGTGCAAGAGGAGGGTAAAAAGCAACTTGGAGGCTGGAATAAGACTGTTTTTCCACCCAAAAAAATCTGGGGGAAAATTTCCTATATATAATTATTTATCTATACATATGTGTAGACCTTTATTTTTGAAGATCAATTGTCTGCCCTGTGATGAGTTAATTTGATTTAAGTTTTATTTTGGAGATTGATTTAGACTGGAGGTAGAGGCATGAGCTAATTGTATCCTGATCCTTGCCTTGAGGGGTTTCAAAGCCCTGGAGCAACTCTTCTCTGTATTTTGTTCTGTCTACCTTAGCCAAGCTATTGCATTTCTCTCTGGTGTGGCGAGCCGAGCAGATCGCTGGGAGAGAAATCGGAAAAGGGGGGAGAGGAAAAGGAAAAGGGGACTTGGAGAGAGACTTTGTGCTTCAATGTTTCAGGTAAGATCTGACGGTTTGGGTTTGTTATTATTTGCTAAGGAGGGTATGGCTGGGACTTTGGGCGCAACTCGCTTTTACGCATGTGCCAGGCATGGGGCGAGAGCGCGGCACACTCGCGCACTCACAGCCCGCCGTGGCGGCTCGGTATCCGCTCGGACCCGCGGCCGGTTCCTCCGGGGCTGCTCCTGCCGATTTTCGGTTTTCTTCCTTGGTGGGAGCGGGAGCGAGCGAGGCGGGACCGGCAGAAGGAGCGGGCGCGGCCGAAGGGGCCTGAGCCGGGGGCCCGGAGCCAAAGCGCCCGGGCCGAGCTTCCGGGTCTCGGGGCCCGGTTCGGGAACTCGGAGCGAAGCAGCCACGGCTCCCGGAGCCTGTGCCAGCGCTGCCCGCCCGCCGCTAGCGCGCCAGCCTCTCGGGCAGCCGCTTTGCTGCGGCTCTTCCCCCGCCCTCCCCTCACTCCTCCCTCCTCGCTCGAATCGCGCGCGTCCCTTTCTTCCCCAGCGCAGAGCTCCGCGTCTGCACACCAGCCCCGCCGGAGCCTCCCAGCGCAGCTGTCCCCGACCTGCCGCTGCCGCTGCCACCGCCGCCGCCGCCGCCGCGGGCCGGAGCACCCCTAGCCAAGCGCACCCCCTGCGGGGCGCGCCGGGCGGCTGCCCCCGGGGCCTCCCCCCGTGGGGGAGGAGAGGACCGCCGCCCCCTGCTTGCAGGCAGCCTCGGCGGCGCCCCCGGATGCCCCTTGAAAGACGCCATTGTGGCTGCGGAGCGGGTCGGGCCCCGAGGCGATTTTCTCTTCCCCTTTTTGCTGGGGCTGGACCGCGCCGCTCCTCTTTGTGAGCAGCGGCGGTGCCCTGCGCTGTCCGCCGTCCGTCTCTGGCCGGGCTGATCCGGATTCACCGCCTCCGCCCGCCAGGGCGCCTTTAAAGCCCCCACTCACCACCCCCTCCCTTTTCCACCCCCCCCCCGCCCCTTTAGATGCCAACGTTTCATTTATTTTTTAAAAGCGCTCATTCCTCTTCTTTCCCAGATAAAGGGCTTGGCACATGCTCCGAATTAGGAGTCTCCCTGGGAGGCGGAGACGGGGGAGGGGGCCCTGAGGTGGGGGAAGGATGGGAGCGCTGCAGGTAATGGCTGTGCCTTTGCTGCGTTTGCTTCCAGTCCGCGGTGCCTGCAGCGCCAAGTCCGGGTCCGCATCCTTCCCCCTCTGCTGTCCACCAAGGGTTCCTTAAAGGGACAGCTTCCGGGCCGCCACCCGTCGCCGCCGTCTGAACCAGCGCTTGGGGCACTGAGGTGGGTGGGAGGGATGCCGTTTGGCTTCTTCCTGACCTCGTTCCTATCCCCACCTCCACCCCGCCGTCCCTCTTTATTGAAATGTGAAGTGTGCTTCCTCTCCTGTCCCCAAGAGGGACCTGGCTGGAGAATAAAAGAGTCCGCGGCTCCTGGAAACAGAAGGGGGGGGGGGGGGTTCGTTTTGGTGAATTTGACTAGTAAGTGCGGCCGATCCCCGCAAACATCCAGGAAGATAAAAGCAGCCCTGCGGTGCAGGACTCCCTTACCTGGACGCGTGCTCCCCACAGCCGCCGGAGCACCGTAACTTCCTAGCTGGCGCGAGTCGACATTGTCTGCCTTTGTGCTTTCGAACATTTGCACTGTCGTGGAAATGGTTTTCTGGGAGCAAAACGTTTCACCGCGACTGTGCTTCGGCGGCCGGCTGGGCCGGAGCCAACTAAGTTAGCGAAGTTGGGAGCCGGGCTGTTGGCTTTGTGCGGGCAGAAGAGCACGCAGGAACTGTCCAGTGTGCCCGTGGCCCTGGCTGAAAGGTGCACCGCAGTGGGCAGAAGTGATTTGGTACACATGCTACCATATCTTTTCGATCATAGAACTGGCTGCTTTCAAAGCAAATCCTTGACTCGTTTGTGTCTCTGCGTGCGTATCCTTGGTGGAACTGGGAAAGACATAACAGTTTAACATACTCATTCTTTAAGAAACGTTTGCCTTCTGTTTTCAATCAACTAAGCTGGCAGCTAGAGATACAAGTTTATTTGAGAATACCCTCTGGGTACCAAGCATGCTTGGATTGTTTTAGCAAATTAAAAACGAGCAAAATGCTTTTACCTTCTCAGCAGTAGACTTCTTAAGAGACCTCCTGTTTTGTGTGTGTGTGTTTTCCAGAAACATCTTCTGTGTATATCTCAAAGGTGTGTTTTTAATGTGGAAAAGGAGAAAATAAAGAATTTTCAAAGACTGAGGTTGATATCATAGGATGATTCATTGTCCGATTTCACATCAAGGATTTGCCCGCACATATGGGAGTTTGTGGAAACTAACAGCTCACCTCTTGGTGAATTTGAGATAGTAGTGGACCCATTTGTCTCCTGGATAATGGGCAATGTGCCCGTCGATTCCTCGTGTTTCTATTTGTGTGGCATTTTGGCTAACCGTGAGGGCTGGTGTTCCCGAGGCTGCCTACTGGCGGCTCAGGTTTGGCTCGGGGAGTCCGGCTGTTGCTTGAATGGAAAGAAGCCTTAGCAATTGTTCTGATGACGGTAGGTTTCATGTTTACCAATTAGGTTGCGAAAGGGTGACCGCTGAATTTTAAAACTTTGCATCAAAGAGAAAACTTTATTGGTTTAGGCCATGTGTTTGTTTATTTTAAAAAGTAACTAGTTAAGTAAAAATATTAGACATTAGCTGAGAAGAAATTTGAAGGGCATTGAGCGTGAATGGTAGTTGGTGAAAAAAATCTCCCACCACAGTATTCAAAATGACTACAGTGATTTTGCTGTATCAGTTATGCCTGAAGCACAATATAAAGTTCTCTAACATACACTAGAGGTCTCTCTTCCAGCTCTAAGATTTTCGTGTTTGTAATTCTGTGCCAGGGCTTACGTAGTTGCGGGGGCACAAGGATAGCTTGGTTCATACATACTGTAGTAATAGTGATTTACTGACCCTTCATATTACTCTGATGTGAGATACTTATTTTGGAGACTACTCAGTAATTGCAGTACAAATTGTACTAACTACCACTCAAGTAACTGCAATAAGACTTCTACTAAATTATGATGAAAATATATTACTCAATTTGTTAAGTAGTGTTATGGACCTTTTGGCCTACAATTATTTATTCTAAGCAATCTGTTTCTAAATGTTCTAAATGTTAAAGTAATTAGTGAAAGATATATCAGAGAACTTTCTGAAAATGAAACTCGTATTTAGCTCTAGGTTTTGCAGTAAGTTGCTTACATAAATGCTTTCTTGTCTTGACATTTCTAAAATCAGAATAATTGTTTTCTAATTCTGGCATGTGATGTTTGCTGCTAAGATCTTTTTTTTTTTTTTTTTTAATTTTATTGTTGTTGTATTACATCCATCCATTTTTTGCTCCCCTCTGTCCCCCTCCCCACCCACCTGCTAAGATCTTTTTTTGTTGTTGTTGTTTTAGAGAGAAGGGAAGGGAGGGAAACAGAGAAGGAGAGAAACATCAATGTATGGTTGCCTTTCACCCGCCTCCAGCTATGGACCTGGCTGGAGACCTGGCTTGCAACCTGGTTATGTACTCTGGCAGGAGAATCAAGCCAGCAACCTTTGGGTTCGCAGGCTGGTGCCTTATCCACTGTGCCACCAGCCAGGGTGCTAAGATCTTTTTTAAAATTTACATTACTTTTTAGTCGTGTAAAGGAGGTTTGTTTGTGAACCATCATTCACCAAGGCTTTTATTTAGTTGAATCTTTTCTAAGTTTTGCTTTTTTTAAAAAAAGATTTTATTTATTATTTTCAGAGGGAGGAAAAAGGAGAGAGGGAGAGAGAGACATCAACGTATGGTTGCCTTTCACCTGCCTCCAGCTAAGGACCTGGCTAGAGATCAAACCAGTGACCTTTGGGTTCGCAGGCCGGCACCTTAACCACTGTGCCACCAGCGGGGCTACTTAGTTGAATCTTAAACTGCATTTCTCAATCTTCTGGGAGACTGACATGTATACTTTCCCAAGAAAATGGAGCTTCTATTTGCTCTACCTTTAGAATAAACCTTCTTGGGAATAAAAATGAAAATTTTAGGTCTAGCCTATATGTTTAATTTAATAGCATACTCATGCAGAAATAGGAAATGCTCCAATTTTCTTAGGCAGTGACTGTAACAGCACTCTGGCTTTTCATTCATAAAAACATACTTGATGTAAATCACATGATGCTTGTTTGATGAGTTTGGTTTGAGAACATTGTTCAGAAAACAGAACAGATTATCCTTTAAGAATAACAAACTAGCCCTGGCTGGTGGCACAGTGGTTAAGGTGCTGGCCTGCAAACCCAGGGTTCGCTGGTTCGATTCCCAGCCAGGGCACATGGCCAGGTTGCAAGCCAGGCCTCCCACCAGGTCCGTGGCTGGAGGCAGGTGAAAGACGACCATATATTGATATCTCTGCCTCTCTCCCTTCCCCTCTCTCTAAAAATAATAAATAAAAAATATATTTTTAATTTAGAAAAAGAATAACAAACCAATATTCATTAAGTTCAGTCAGTCAATCAGCAAATACTTATTTGTGCCTGCTGTATGCCAGATACTACTAGATGACAGACACATGGTAATGAGGAAAAGCATTCCAGGTCCCCAGTCTCTCAGAGTCTATGATTTAGATAGGGAGATAGACATTAATAAAGCCAGGTGGACAACACAGAGATTAAGAGCAGTGCTTTGAAGGAAAAGGAACACGAGACTCTGTTAACATTAACCAAAGAGGGGCAAAATGGCCAAGATATTTCACTTAATCCAGCTCCAGCTAAATTGGAATTCATCATTTGAATAGACCTATGTTTAACCTTCTGAAACGAAATCAAGTCTGTGCTTCATAGTGCAAATTAAGTGTGCTTACACATATTATAAACATGTATCAATAACCATGAAAAGTAACTGTTCAACCATGCTTTTTAAAAGGCCACTCACATACAAATAAATCACTGGCACAATTATTGCAAATCACTCATTGAATAATCTTTTAAAGACCTGAACACAGCCAAGTTGGGTTTGATTTGAGTCGACTCAGCTCTGCGCCCTCCCAGTCAGATCTTAGTGCATTTGTCCCTCATGTGTCTCTAACTTTTGTACTGATCCTTGGCTAGTGTTGTCTCAATGCAGAATTTTCATACTTTTCCTAAGTTGGCATTGTGTTTGGTATTTCTGACATTTTGTCTGATTCTTTCCATTTGCTGTTATTTCTCTAAAACCCATTCCCTCATCTCTGACTATACAAACTTGTACAACTATCAGGAAATAGTGTTTTGTCCAATATGTGTGTTATTCATCGCCAAAATAACATTGGCAGATGAACTGTTGATTCATTTAAAAATAACCTGAAATTAGGCATGAAGTTTTTCTCTGAACATCAAAACTTCTTAGGAAGTGAAAAAAGTCTGCCATGAATATTTTATGATGGCTTTCCCCCTTTCCCATTGCTCCCCTTCCAGGAAATTCCAGGTTGGAGCTCCTTCCGAGAAACTCTGTTGCAGTTATTTCCAGGAAAACCATTTGAATATCTCTCTCCGCATAAGGGTTTGATACATATATTTAACTCCATAGGCTCTTTTTCTTGGTGGTTCCTCCCATGGGTGGCCCTGAGGGCAGGCTGTGGTTGAAACACCCTCCTCATTGTAGCCAAATCACCTGGGGATTTCTTCCGTAAATCTGGGAGTGATAGCATCTCTCCAACAGGCCTTATAGGATTGTTGAGAGGAAAAACAAGTGCCTGTATGGCCAACTGATGTGCAAATAAGGACTAATCAAGCAACCCTGAAGGGCATTTCTTTTCCCTGAAGGATCCATGTGAATTTATGGCCCCTGCAGAGGCCAGTCTGGATTACCTGAAAGCAATACTGTGATGCAGCCCCTTCTGCCAGGTAGAGGACTAAGGGTTAGAAAGGTTATGGGACTTGCCTGAAGTCAAGGGCTAGGCTAGTGGCAAGATAAAGGTCTACCCCAGCAGGCTGACTACCAATCCCTGCATACTGCGGCCCTCCACACTCCTGGTTCTTCATGTCCAGTAGGGACTAGATGAGCACTTGCACGGGCACTTACCACAGAGTGCTTTCCTTCTCTGCCACCAGCTTCCATTCATCTTCCCCTCTCTTCTTCCCCTCCCCTGCCATCCAACCCTGGTGTCTCCCCATCAACACCTGCATCCTACTCTCACACCAGGAAAGAAGAAAAATAAAAGGTGGTTTGAGATTGTTACAAACAGACACCTGGATTATTCTCAAGCTCTTGCTGAGCAAATTCTTCACTCAAGTATACTCAGTTATGCTGACCAAAATACGGATTTGTTTTCTATCTGACACCAAGGCTGCTATTAAGAAGAGTTATGAACTGAAGTGGATGTTAACTAGATAGATGTCAAATGCTTGCTAGAGGAAGGAATAATCTTCCAGATAAATCTTTCCAAAGCCTCTGCCGTTATCATTACTTACTGTTTTGTAGCATGTTCTCTTTGCTCAAAATTTGTAGCTAATGTGTATATACAGAAAATGTGTGTAAAATAAAAGACCAGACTCTGTGTGTGTGTGTGTGTGTGTGTGTGTGTGTATGTATTGTGGGGTGGGAGTGAGTACATAGGTTCATGTTATCAACACTTCTCTCTTCCACCTACCCTACCCCAAATACCTACCCCATATTCAGATCCAACTCCAGTTCCTTCTAACTATATTATGTTAGTTAAATTACTTAATTTCTCTAAGCTTCAGTTTTCTGAACAATAAATGAGATCCTTGCCATAATTGAGATAGTAATATGAGATTGTTATAAATGAGATAATAACAGATCTGAGTGAGGGTTGTTCTGAGGATTACATGAGATGTAGATCCCTGGCATATAGTAAACATTTGGAAAATATTCACATTAGTGTTGTTAAGATCAAGGACTGTGTTTATTCATCTTTGCTTTCTCAGTTCATAATACAGGACCAGGCTTGAAGGATACATGCTCACTCTTTGAATAATTATTGGATACATGAACACAGATTTCAGGGAACACAAGCATAAAGTCAGATGGCAATTTCACTTTCCTTTAAGTACTTTTTGCCATTGACAAGAGGGTCCAAGTTCTTCCAGATGCCCTTCCCTGATAGGGGATTGTCCTAACCAGGTAGAGCAAACATTTAATCTAGGGAACAACTATTGATGCTAAATGGTATGTCACTTCAGAGATTTTCAGACATTTAGAACTGATACTGCGAAATGACAAACCACTGGGTTTTGAACCCACAGTGAAGATAGGTGAATTTGGTTCTTAACACAGCTAAGTGACATTGGAACAAGGCTGATACCCATTCCATCCAGCAGATGGCAGCGCTGCACACTCACTAACAGGTTCTCGGAATAGCCTCTGGTCTTGTTCTCAGGGATGCCCACCCTCAGTGGAGAAGGAAGTCTAGGCCAACTTTAAATCCATCTCCCTACCTGCCACCATCCCCACCCCTGGCTCCTTTGCATGAACACCGGTTCAACCTGGGCAGCTGGAAGAATCCAACTACTGGGAGTCACCCCTTTCCCCCGTATTGTGGGTCAGGGAGGGGAGAGAAGATTCAAACAATAAGTAAGGTCTGTTTTCCTGCGTGCTTAAGCAAATCAGCAGAAAAGAGTGTTGGTGACTGCCAGCATCCAGGATGCTACCACGTGCTCTGAGTGGAGAGCACTTGATGCCAGTCAGGAATCAGAAGTGCTGGTGAAGATGACAACCTATTTTAGGCAGGCATGTGATGCCAGGGAACGGCAGTGCCATGTGCACCTGAAGACCCATCTATAGCCCTCTCGTGTGGGGTAGTGAAATGAACTTGATCTTCCAGTTGCTTGGAACTGTGGGCTCGCTCTTAGCTGTGTGACCCCAAACCTTGGCTTCATTGGCTGTACAAACAGAAGGTTGTACTTCAGAGGGTTGTTGTGAGAATTAAAAGTGTAACAGAATACAATGGGCTGTATAATGTATTACCTTGTATCGGTATGCCCATTTTTGAGATAAAGGAATCAAGGCACTGAGAGATTGACTAATTTGCCCAGGGTCACACATTGATGAGTGATGGAGCCAAGATTTGGACAATGTATTCAGGCTTCAGAGTCTGCGCTCTTCACCCTCAGGCACTACTGCCTCTTATTAATAATGATTGCCACTAATAGCTGGTAATTATTAGGCACTTTCCTTGTGCTAGGAACTCACATATGGTAACTCCTCTTATGTTCTCAGCCACTCTGTAAGGTGGAAGCTTTACTTTCCCCGTCTTATCAGCTGAAGAAAAATTACTTTGTTTCTTACTTTGAAAGAAGCACAGGAAAACAAATTATATATTAATTTATTTTAATATATGAAGGTGCTAAATGGTGAGTCCCTACGTAACTGCGATAGCGACTTAGAGATGAGAGTCACCAATGAGACTACCGTATATGGAGGTTATGCCCCAATTGTATAAAATAAGGTAGAAGGAAAATGGTAAATGTCCTACCCTTTAAAATTTACATTAGATATGGGGCAAAAGTAGGCTTATGGTTGTGAATACACAAAACACAAGGTGCATTCTTATATTATTATTTATTAATTATTTTCCATACCAACAACTTTAAGTCCACTTTTGCCCCACCCTGTGTTTATAGGTACAGACCATAAAAGTTGTGACACTTTTGCTTATCCATTCTGAGAGTCATCGCTCATAATTTAATGGGGAGGTAGGAAGACTTGGATGCTTTGCTAACTGCCCATTGTCCTCCTTCCATGCAAGTGGGCCAGGCCTTAGCACAGCCAGGAGCTCACAATGGTGAAAGAAATTCACCTGCAGTGTGAACTAACCAGCCTCTCTCTGATTAAAAATGCTACTCCAAATCTGGAACAGAAGACAGGTTTTAGAATCTGGAGTCTAACATTGGAGCCTACTTTTCACACTATGTCTAAGTGAGGTTTGGGAGAACAGACAACTCTGTAAATGAGGGGCAGATTTTCAGAATGTAATCTGAATGTAACCTGCGGGCTGACAATAACTGTCATTCAAAGATCCAAAGTCTCTGAGAAATGGATCATTCTAAGATTGCACAAGTCAGACTAGCTGTATAAGAACTGCAGGTGGTTTTCTATAGGAAAAATATCCTAATCTAAACGGACTTCCGGTGTAGCTTGTTCCCACTTAGTAGAATTAGTCACAGGTGTTCATGACCAGTGGAATCACAGGGACCCTGCTGGTCATGTATGTTGCTGGCAATGAACTGGGGCTGAATAATAATAACTTTAAAAAAGGAAGTTTTACAAACTTCCGCCTTAAGGAATCAGGGACATTTCTCTCCCTTTCTCTCTTTCTTTCTCTCTCTCTCTCTTTCTCTCTCTCTCTCTCTCTCTTCCTTCCAGTTAACCTTTTGTGCTCATCCAAATCTTGTCACAATGTTGTACATTCATTTCTGATATGTCTTTATGTCTCAATGCATTAAAAGCTAATATTTCCAGCTAACAAACTTTAAGAAGCTCAACCATTTAGCTATACATAATTGTTTAAGGGGTCTTCTCCCTGTTAAAGAAAATTTTGAGTCAGAATACATTTTAAGATTTAAACAGATTCAGATTTTGCATTTGAAAGCATGCACCCAGATTCCTTTTAAAGTCACACTGTTTTAAAATTACATAGTTGGAGCATTTACATATCTGATTTCTTTTTGACAGCTGTTCCGCAAATGGTAAATGTATGATAAACACATTTCCAAATTATTCTGCTAAAGAGTAGAAGAGACATGTGTTTTAACACTCAAAAACTATACTGTCCAATAATTTTGTGTCAATGCAATAACCCTTTAATATGGAAGTGGGTAAAGTGCTTCTGAGCTGACCAATTTATAAAGTTATTTGCAAATAATTACTTTCAAAGTCATTTTCTAAGTATGAGTGTATGTAGCCACACATATAATACAGATACTTTACATCAGTTTTTGATTATTCAAGAGCTAATGATGATATAGTTTCCATATGATCTATCATCTCTTCTTTCCACTGTTGTCTGCCTTTTGGCCTTATAGTTAGTTACTTTTTGCAACTCTGCCAAAGGATGCAGAGGAAAAAGAAAAGAAATAAATTTCAAATCCATGTCTTTTTCTTTCCCTTCCCCCCTCCAATAAGTTGGCAAAAAGTATGTTGGAAAAGTATCTGCTTTTGATTCATGCTAACAGAGGGGACTGACAGTATGAAGAATCCAAAGGAATAGGTAATCCAAAGTCATTTTTATTAATATTTTGATGTGATTTATTAATTAGGCTACTATTAAATTTTGCCATCTTTATTTGCACAGGACTATTGGACACACATTAATTTCTCCATTTCAGCTCTTGTAGTCATATTATATGACCTTAGCATTAATATGAATGACTTATCCCAGCTCTTAACAACTGGTCTTTCCCAAATATGAACATGAATCCATCTTCTCCAAAGTATTTTCTAGTTCAGTAATTATGAACTTCAGTATGCATGAAAATCACCAGGAGGGCTTACTAAAACGCAGGTTCCTGGCTCCATCCTGAGTTTCTGATTAGAGGAGTCTGGGATGGGGCGGGAGAAATTTGCATTTCTAACAGGTTCCCAATGGATGCGGATGCTGCTGGTCCAGGGACCACACTTTGAGAACCTCTGTTCATACACACGCATGCACGCACGCACGCGCACACACACACAATGATGAACCTTAGAAATGCCCCTGGGAGGACGTAAAAAGAATTCATGAGTCAAATAAATTTGGGAAACCTGTATCTTCTTTTGGAGCAGAAGCCTTGCAATAATATCTGAATCAATACTCATGTTTTCTAAATGAATTTGACCACAGAGCCCTTTATTCTATTAGTTCTAATCAACTCTCAGAATGACTGTTCCTGGGACTCAATAGGAAAGGCTGCCCTGCTTTTCTGTGCTTTAATGGGGCTAAACTTCAGCACCTTCCACTTCCTGTTGGCAACCACCTGCCACAGACACAGTTCGGGCGAGTTCATCACTAGCACCTTTCTGTCTCAGCAGTCCTCCAACTGCAGCCTCCTCCTATGGACCAGTGAGTGCACCTTAGTCTGAAACTCATTCTACCTTTTGATATTTCCCTGCTTTCTCTTTACCTGGCTCTCTGGCCCTGCCTCTTTTCCTCCCTTCCTTCCTCCCTCCTTTCCTCCCTCTGTCATCCTCTCTCCCTCCCCATTCAGCCAGACTCAGGGGTCCCCAGTTCCACAGTATACTCACTAGCACCCTGAACACCCTTAATCTCCCCCTTGTGTGGCCCTCTGTCATTCCCACCTTGCCAACGCTCAGTCCTGAATAACATTTTTTTCTTCACTTTTGAGGGGGGCTGAGTGACACTAATAGAATGTCACATAATTCTTCTCATGGGTGCCATCACAGCCCTTCATCCATTAACCCAGTGGCGACTTCTTTGGTTTTTACCATGTTAGGCACTCCCCAAAGCCTTAGCAATACAGCAACAGGCAAGGCAAAAAGGTCCAGGGTCACGTGGCATTTACATCCTAGCGAAGGAATGAGAATTTAATCAAGACACGATTAAGGGCTATGCAGAAAATTAAAACAGGGAAGTCAGGTAAGACCTCCATGAAAAGCTGACATCAACGCTGATGCGTAGATGGCAGTCACGTTAGCTTCCTCGCTGGTCCCTTGCTGTTGCTTGGCAGTCCCCAAGTCATTGCTTATCCCATTCCTCACGGAAGCTGTTCTGACCTTTCTACTCTCCATAAAGGTCAAGCCCTGTTCCACTTGTCAGATAAGCTGGGAAGTTGTCCCATACATGGCTCCGCTAGTCCTCTCTTGCTTTCCTACTGTTCCTCCTCAGTGTTTCTTCTTTCCTTTTTTCACTGGCCTCTTCCCTTTAGCCCGCAACCAATTGCTAAACAACCCATCTGTTCGTGTCCCCCAAAATTCACGTATTTAAGCCCTAATCCCCAGTGTGACTGTAAGTTGGAGATAGAGCCTTTGGGAACATAATTAAGGGTGCATGGGTGTTCAGGGTAAGGCCCCGATCTGATATGATTAGTTTCCTTATATGAAAAAGCACCAGAGACCTTGCTTTCTCCTCTTGGGCACAAAGAAGAGATGTGAGCCCACAGCTAGAAGGCAGCCACACCTACATGCCAGGAAGAGAACCCTCACCAGAAATCAAATCACCAAAAACCTAGATCTTGGATGGCCCAGCCTCCAGAGCTGTAAGAAAGAAAGAATCGACCTGTGTATAGTACTTTGTTTTGGCAGCCTGAGCTGACGAAGATGCCATACAAAACAAAGCCTCTCTGCCTGCTACTCCTGCTGCCCTCGGGCCCCTCGCCACCAGCGCACAACCAGCGCTACTTGCCTCCTGCCCACCGCAATCTGCTTCTCACTCGTCCCTCCTCCCTCCCCTCCCTCGCAGGTTGTAGTTTTCAAATCACCTTTTATTTTAGTATGTGTTTTTATGCCTTTTCAGAATGCACCAGCATTGCAAAACCTAGGGTGTTCTAAAAGGCCTGATTTTTTAACTTCTCTCAGGATTGGAACCTCTGTAGTCTGAATGTTTTGTGCCACTTAACAGACCTCAAACACCAAGTTTAATCTCTGCTTGTCCCTGAATCCAATCATCTTTCTCAGTAAAGTTCCGTTGTTTATTTCTTCAACTGAATGTTTTCTCAAACATCTTAGAAGAATAGGGAGTTGCTATTGCTTTGCTTTGTACGTTTCTACATCAACACCATTGGTTTCCTACCACTTACCAGCTGAAATGGTAATAGCTCTAAGCAAAAGTAGAATTGTAAAAATTAAGATGAGGAAGATGGTTTATTCTTCTTAAGGAAACTTTCCCTCCTGAATTCTGCCTTTTCTATTTAATGTAATTAGAATCCCAGCAAGCTTTGCTTATTTAGTGGGATATAATTATAGATACGTGTCCTGCAGGCCCTGAATCTCTGGGGGAAGGTCAGGTATCATTGCTTCTCCAAGTTGACCTGTGGCATCCAGACCCTGGTCACTGTCCCTGAGAGAGAAGTGACAAGAGATAGAGGTGAAGCAGTGTCAGGTCACCGCACTCATTGCTGCAATGGATTTCCTCCAAAGTTTCTGTGCTGATCATGGAAAGTTCTTGGGTCTACTCCTGAAAAGGAAAGCCAAAATTTCTTAGCTAGCATTGCAGTGATTTCCTAGCAACCCCAAATTTTACAGAACATGGAAAAGCAGCAGGCAGGGAAAGGGAGATCAAATGAAGCCATGTCCATATAGTATTTGGCGTAGTGCCTGGTATGTAGTAAGTTCTCAGAAAATGGTAGTTATCGTGATTATTACTGTTGCTATAATATACACGCACACATACACACAGGCATGAATGAGGATTTTTTTTTTTTTTTTTTTTTTTTGCTCTACTTGGAACCTTCAAGGATTGAAGGAACTCAGGAGGAAACCATGAATAGCTTGGTGGAGACCTGCACGTGCTATTAGAGTTGCCTAAGGGCTGGTGAAACATTGCCGAGTTCTGTGCTGAAAGAAAGGTCATGGAACAGACTATTAGTGAATCTCCACCAAGAGTGAACTGGATAGGCAAGCATAGCACATGGGAAGGATTGCACCATGGGTTCTAGGATGAGGGGGTGGTTACAACCTGGGAGTGAGGGATGTTGGGGAGCAGCTAATAAAGGCCAGTGTAGAAATGAGAAAAAGAAGGTGAACAGATGAGTCTCAGCACCTGGGCTGCTGGTAAGCATTCAGTTCACAAAATGCCAAGCCAGCTGGTAAGACTCTGCCGTGAGAAGTCCCAAAGCGGAGACTCAGTTATAAAGGGCAGAGGAACTTCTGGTGTACAGAAAGTATAGTTTTAAAACATGAAGTGAAATAATATATACTCGGGGCTGAGGGTATGAGCAACAAATTAATCAGCACCTTGTTATCAGGCACGGTGGGGCTCCAGGGAAGGCAGAGCCCCTGCCCCAGATGTTGGGATCTTGGGAGGAAACAAGATGAATGACAGCAAGGAGGCCGACAGCTGGAGGCCCGGGTGTCCAGCAGGTTGGGAGGGCTTGCTGGCGGAGGTGAGAGCAGCCAGCCTGAAATGGTGAAGCAAACCAGAGACGAGCATATAAAAACGGGCCAGAGAAGGAGTTCAGGGAGGGCAGCAGTGCATCCAGCAGCCTCTTCTTATTCCCATCCCATTCTGCTCCGTGATCTTTGTGTGATGGCTGTCATTAGAGCTAACTGTCCGACTCTCCCGTCCTGTGTCCCTCAGCTTCCTGCGCAGATGTGTCCTCCTTTTCTTCAGTCTGTTCTTCCCAGCGACCCTCCAGCCCCTTGACTCTAGTATGAACCAACGCAACCAACTCCACTCTGTTTGTCACCTGTGTGGCTCTTAGTGCCCAGTGAACACGTTCACCTCCCATGAGGTCTCAGGAGAGCCCGTCAGCCTCTTGGTCTCCCAGACTCTTCTCCCTTCTTGTATGGCTTTAGCATACAGCCATTGAGCCTATAGACTTTTCTAGCTCCTGAAGTTCTCTGAATCTACCACCTCTTCCCCACCGTCAGTCTTGTAGCTCCGGCCTCCTTCGCATGGGCTGTGGTAGCAACAACCACCCAGAGTGTCTCCCACCCACCATACCTTCTGAAGTAGTGCCCACCTACACGGTGACCTCATGAGCTCACCAACATTCTTTTTAAAACCCCGAATTGGAAAATTAGGGTGCCACACTCTATTTTAAGGAAAATTTGACACCTCTTGGTATACACTGCGTTGTGTAACTGCTGAGCACAGAAGTCAGGGGCTGGTGCCCAGTTATCTGGTCCGAAGCCCAATTCTGCCACTCACCAACTATGGGAAGCTTCTTAACACTGCCTCATCTGGAAAAGTACGGGGTAATTTTGTCTACAGCAGAGACTTGTGACATGAGGAGCGCTCTTGTAAACCATGCCTGGCAGATGGTAAGTAGTCACTGCACAGTAGTCACAATGAGGGAGAGAGAAAGAGAATGAGAAGTAAATACATTAATGCCATCAATGTCTCTCTCTGGGCCATAGGATTTTTATTCTCTCATTTTCATTTTCTGTAGTTTTCCAATTCTCTCTAATAATCCTGAAATCCTTTTATGACCATTACACTGATCTTTTCTTTGAAGGTTACATGAGGTAGCATCCTCACTTAAAAATGTTCAGTGACCTCTCACTGCCCCCAGGCTAAATATAAGTGTGGGCTGGTCTAGGAAGCCCGCACCATCATCCCAGACGCCATTTGTTGGGGTCACCCCCCTCTGTCCCACTTCCGCCCCAGGCTTCAGCTTCCCTGGGCTTCTCTGCCTCCAAATGCTGTGTCGTCTTGCCATCATCTTCCCTTTATTGTGTCCTTTCTTCCCAGGGACTCTCATTGCCTCTGACTTGAACAGGGCTCACTAGACCCCTGTTCATAGTGAGACAGTCCAGATCTCAGCTTGCTGGGGGTGTTATGTTTCTCCCGCTGGGTTCCCCTTGTTTGTTGGGCCTTGTCACATCCCCCTCCCAAGCATCTGGGCTGGGTCACAGACCTGCTGGCATCTCCAGAAATTTGTAGGATCCTCTAATGTTTGAAAGTAGGTGGAAGGATGTGGAAAGGGTGAAAAGAGGAAGGGAAGACATTGGAAAGCTATTCTCTGCAAAGCTGTAAATGCATGACGAATCAAGAGGGATTTCTGAAGATTTTTTGGAGTAGGACAAAATGATTTTGGAAAAACACACATACGTTTTAGGAGCGGAAGTTGGCAACAGTATGTAGAATGGGTAGTGTGAGGAGGCCAGAAAGTCCATTAAGAGGCAGTAGGCAAGAATGGAGGCAAAAGGAGATGAGGTTTTGCTTTAAGATGGGCTGGCCAGTGAAGACAGCGCCTGGGGGCCACCACACCCCTCCAGCCTGGGCTTGGCCCTGTGTCGCCCTGCTGAGCACTTCTTCAGGTGGGCCCAGTGACCCCCATCAACCTAGTGGCAGGTGCTAGTGGCACGCTCACATTATGTGTGGAACTTAGTCACACAACTGACTGGTAAGCATGGGATCCCAAAATGAGGGCCTCTAGCTAAGCTTCCCACGTCCCAAACAGCCCACAGGACACCTTCGGAACAGAAACACTGAGGACAAGAAAGAAAATGAGGGTGTGATCAATCCTGGAATAGTTTTGCAAGTGCATCTTTAAAAAATCTTAGCATTACCAGGAAAAATGCAATGGACAGATAAATAAAATATTAACGAGGAAAAAGGAGACATTCAAGTGTGGAGGAAGTCAAGAAGGTTAGAAATAGTGAACTTGGACCAATTTGCCCTTAAGCTGAGGGAGGGAAGCTTTCATACAAGTAAAGAAGCTGCTGTTCTGCATAGCAGGCTGCTGAGCTTTTGAACTTCATTACCTGCAAGGATGATACAGACTGAAAATAGAAAATGGGTCCAAACAGCTTGGCTATATTGATGGATGGACACTGGTTTTTTAAAAAATAGTTGAATCTGGAGGTACGTGGGAGAGTTCTCTACTCTTGATAGGACGCCAGGGAGAATGAACCCATGATCTCACACTGCTCTTAATAATAGAGTCTAAGATAAAAAGAGTGACAACTCTAACTGCAGTGCACTCTATGCCAGACATCGCACCAGCTTCATCTTAATCAATCCTCACAATAACCATGTGAGGAAGGAGTTATCATCCCCATTCTTCAGATAAGGAAACTGAGGCAGAGTGCTTACATAACTTTCACAGGCTTGCACAGCTAGTCAGTAGACTCCAAAGTCAATGTTCTTTCCATTGTCAACACTGTCTGCAAGGTGGATTGACCACAGAAGTCACACGGAGGAGTCTTCCTAGTACTTGCATGTTCCGGAACTTTCCGCAGTTGCAGAAAACTAATGTGAGAAGGCTACCTCTCTCTCTCTGCTGAAAGGACACTAGGCCTCTTAGTCATGGCCCACCCTCCCTCTGTTTCTAGCTCTTGAATTCAGCATGGGGGAGGGTGGCCACCCTAGGTGGGCTGCCCCCATTATAGAAGACTTAACATATTTCGCTCTCCTGCCCACACGAAGGCACCTCCTCCTCACAGCTAACCTCAGCACCGCCCCCAGCAATCTGGATAGGCCCCGTGGCATTTGGGAGAACACTCTTAGTTGTTCACAGACTCTGGTGTTCACAGAGAGCCAAAGTTAACACTGGAGCGTTGCCATCATCCTGTGACAGAGCTGGTCTGGGGCATCAGTTGCAGTCCAAACGACAGAGAGAGTCAGGAAGGGCCAGGAGGCAAAGAGCAAAATGAGGGAAGATGCATGGGGATACCCAAGATAAAATATGCGTTCAGGACCACTCAACGAATTTGAAAAGCAGGAGCAGTATTGGGAATGTCAGCAGCTTACAGAGCACAGATGGTAGGGCTGGAGTCACCCACGAGGCCCTCGGAGCTGGGGAGGTGGGCAGGGAGAGTGCAGACCTCAGGGGGCTGGGTCCCTGCTTCACCACCCACCCACCCACCTGCCCTGGAATCGCTGAGTGGGGGCGTTGCTGAACTTCTGTGAACCTCAATTTCCTTTCTAAGGGGTGGGCAGGGGTGATAATTGGGAAAGTAAAAAATGGCCCTAGCAGTGGCCAGTTGGGCTGGGGTGGAGGGGCGGGGAGGCAAATATTTACAGGGCCCCATCTATAGAAACAAACTGAGTGGGATCTTACGAAAAAGTCAGTCATACAAACAGAGCACAAAAGTGGTTGCCAGGTACTGGGGACTCCGGAAATAGGGAGAGTTCAGGAAAAGGGCACACATTTTCAGCGTATAAGATGAAAATGGTCTGAGGACCCAGTGCATAACATGATGACTATAGTTAATGATAATGTATTGTATAACCGAAATTTGCTAAGAGAGTAGAACTTAACATTTTTTTGCAAAAAAAAAAAAAAAAAAAATATATATATATATATATATATATATATACACATACATACATATATATATAATGACAAATATGTGAGGTGATGGACATGTTAATTAACTAGATGGAAGGGATCCTTTCATAGTGTATACATATATCAATCACTACAATGTACACTTTAGATAGCTTACGGCTTTGTCAATATATCTCAGTAAAGCTAAAAATTTTGAATAAAAATTAAAACACAAAATGTAAGGAACAAAAACCAGAAAAACAAAAAACCATTTGCGTCCTTCCAAATCAGCATGCGGGTACCATTCTGGCAAGTGGGCTGCACACAGTTCTGCAAAGGAAACACTGCATCTGCCGGTGGGAACCATCTGCTTGCCAGGCTACCCTCCTGGAGCACGTGTCCCGGGACACACAGCTACGAATGACCACGTGGCCATGAGTCCTCCAGCTTCTCGGGGCACCAGGGCAAACCCCTGCTCAGGGCAGAGTTGAGAGAGGGCTCCGAAGGTGAGAAACGGAGCCTGAAATCTACATGAGTTCCAGGCCAGGCTCAGGGTGTCCTGACATGATGGCATTGCCAGCCTTGGCGAGTCTCAGGCCCTGGAGAGGACCATAGAAAATCCCAGGGAACTTGCTCCGACATGAGGGCTCCTCCAAGGCACAGAGCCAGGTCCGGACAGTGCTGGCTGTGATGTACTGAAAGGAATGTAAACATCACTCGCAGAATGAAAACAATAATCAGTCAAGATGTTTCCAGGACTGTGCTGGAACAAACCAGCTACAAGGCCACCCATGACTATGTATGACACAAAACAAGGAGAAGGACACTCTGTAACCGCAAGCATAATTCATGTCCCCCTATTTGAACTAACTTGTGTAACTACTGCTTCTCTATAATGGCAACTTCGTCTGCCTTAATCCTCCGTCTTCCGGGACCCTCCTCCCCAAACTTACCAAGATGGCCAATCATCAAATTGACCCTGAGCCTAGATGGTACCCAGGCTAGAACTGGTGCCCCACCCCTCAACCTTCCTGAGACTCCCCTGGCACAAGCCCAAACCCCGTAATACACCTCTCCAACTCCCTCATATGGCTCCTTAGTATGTGTGTTCCCTTGCAGCAAGCTGAATAAACCTAATTTCGTGTGACTAGAGACGTGTTCTTGGTGGTTTATGGGTAGTGAGTGGCAACATAACCGAACCTACCCTACAGGGCTAGTATAAGGACTAACACGCGCACAGCAATGTTGGTGTGTAGTGCCCTATCATTTTGGTGCATCTTAGACTTTCTGGCACATTCACCATGTGTCCTGCCAGGCAGCATCTCACTACTCAAAGTGAATGAGGTCAGTGGACCAGTCACATGGCCGTCCTCTGGGAACATGTCAGAAATGCAGTCTCTTGTGCCCCACCCCAAGCCAATCAAGTCCAGATGTGCTATTTAACAAGATCCCCAGTGATCCGGGTGCACAAATTAGAGAAGTCCCACTTGGACGCAGGATGGCGTGATTGCTGCTCCTGCCAAATGGCCATCCAAACAAAGATTTAAATCAGGGAATTTTCCAACAACGGGTGGTGTGGGCAGGCCACATGCATGGGAACATGTCAAAGTCTGGTGGACTCAACTTGCTTCACCCATCATGAGCAACTGTAATAGCAAAAATATGTACATCTTACAAGCAGTGTCTTATTCATAGCTTCCTAGTTTCTTACTGCAACCTTGTGAACTGGGCAGGAAAAGAACCATTCTCATTTAAAGAGAGAAAACTGTCATGCGGTTGCCTCCTGATGGAGACAAGAAGACCAAGATTATGGTGAGGCAAATGAGGCACTGACCTTGGACACATTTCAGGGGGCACCAAAAAACTCCGTAATCAAGGTAAATAATGTGCTATGGCAACATTTTTTTGAAGTAAAAATCAGTGTGAAAAATCTATGAGCAACATATCAAATTCTCAGTGAAGATCCAGGGGGGCTTAGGTTAGGGTGAGACAAGAGAGGTGGAGCAGTGTAAGTGCAGGATCGAATTTTACCTTCATTGAAATTTTTGATATTTTTGTTCAGATAAGAGTTTTTGCATTAATTTCTTTTTTTTTTTTTCAAATATTATTTCTCTGGCTTTCTGAGCTTCTCATCACCCCTTTACAATTTGCACCCAAGATCAGTGCCTTACCCACTTCTGCCAAACTCTCAGAAGATCTAAATATCTTGTTGTGCAAGTGGTTTGTGGAATTAGGTAGACAGCCTGGGATTTGGGTTCAAATCCCTGATTTGCCACTTCCTAGCTGTGTTCATTTGGGCAAGTCAATTAAGCTTTACAGCTTCTGTTTCTTCTATGTAAAATAAAGAAGCCTAAAATTCAATTCAGTCAAAATAAAGAAGGGCCAATACGATATAGTCTGAATACAGAGTTCCAAAAGGATCCAAGGATCAACTTCAAAATATCTACAAGATGCACAGAATTCTCTTTGAGTCATCCTCTTCAAATACAAATTTTAAACACTTGAAAGCACAAATATAATCACGTTATGTTTTTAGCTCAGTCTTTCCTCTTTTAGCTTGATGTCCCCTTTCCCTCTTTTCCTCCTCCCATTTCGCTCCCCTCATAATCCATGTTTAGCATTCCTAATATGTATCTTCTACATTTTCCTCCACATGCCTATGAGATGCAGACACAACATCCACATGTATATACACAAATATACATTTACATATAGAGGTGGGTCATTGTTTCAAAAATAGGGGATTATGTTATTATACTTTTTAGCACCTTGTTTATAAACCATGCTTTGTAGAAATTCCCTCCAAATCAACTGTTATACCTCTATCCCTTTCTTTTTCATTGGCAGTGTAGTATTCCTTGATGTGGACTGCAATCAATCACCCATTCTATATGCAACTTCTTTCTTCTTCTTCTTCTTCTTTTGTCACTCTGAATAATGTTTTAAACAAACATCCTGATTTATATATATTCATTACAGTAGATTAGTTTTCCCTGTTCTAAATGTTGG
This sequence comes from Noctilio leporinus, assembly GCA_004026585.1. Classification (NCBI taxonomy): domain Eukaryota; kingdom Metazoa; phylum Chordata; class Mammalia; order Chiroptera; family Noctilionidae; genus Noctilio; species Noctilio leporinus. The sequence continues at coordinate 144,287 of PVIW01000600.1, forward strand.
CATAAATGGAATCATACAGTCTGGACCCTTTTGTGTCTGTATTATTTTGTCAGCATGTTTTTGAAATTGAATCATGTTGTTGCTTATAGTCCTGTCCTTTTTATTGCTGAGTAGTATCCCATTGGGGATACATGCCACAATTTGTTTCTTCTGGGTATGTATGTTTTAAATCTTAGCAGATAATGCTAGATATATTTTCCCAGATGATGTAAAATGTATATTTCCACTAATAATACAGGGTAGGGCAAAAGTAGATTTTCAGTTGTTTGTATGGAAAATAATACAAAAATGTATTTTGCATACTCAGGACCTACTTTTGCTCCACCCTGTGTGTGTTATAATTGTTTTCATTTTGAATGACCCACTGATCATGAAGTGATGTCTTGTTATTACATTAATTTGCATTTCCCCAGCTTTAATAAATTCAAACACCTTTTTGTACATTTGTTGGCTGTGTGGATTTGTGCTTCTGTAAATTGCCTTTCATATTCTTTGATCATTTTTCTATTGAGCTGCCAATTTATAAAATCTTTCTATATTATATCATTAATTCCTATGCTGATTCTGATATAATTAATATTTGTATTATATAAATTAATATAACTATTACATAAATGAAATACTTGTAATTTTAAGTATTTTCCCCAAATCTATCATATCTGTTTTTAATTTGCTTATAATATCTTTTGCCATACACATTTTTAATGTGGTCAGATAAATCTTTTACAGTCTCTGTGTTTTTCAATCTTGTTAAGATTTCCTGTCCCTAGATTGTACACAAAGTCTCCTAGATGTTGCTGCAGTATCTTTTTCTGTTTTGTTGTTTACTGTTAAGACTTTAATCTCTGGGGAATGTACTTTTGTATATGGTGTAAAATAGGAATTTTATTTTATTTCAAAAGGATAGCTAATTTTATTGGTATTGTTTTTTAAATAATTTATTTTCCCACTAAATTGAACTACCACATTTGATATATAATGTATATTAAATCCTCATACACAAGACTATTTCTAGTCTCTTTTCTTTTACCACTGATTTATTTCTCATTCTCACACCAATATCATAGTTGTTTCATAATAGCTTTATAGTATACTCTGGTGCCTAGTAAGGCAATTCCTCTGTCACTGTTCTTTTTATTCTTTTCCTGGTTATTTTTGAGCATTTATTCTTCTATATGAAGTTTAAAATCATTTTATATAGTCCCCCAGAAAAAGAAAACTGCAATTGCAATTGTAATGGTATCACTTTAATTAATTAATTAATAATTTTATGATATTCCATCTTCCCACCTAAGAATATGGTGTATCTTTGTATTGGTTTAGATTTTGTTTTATGACTGTTAATAGATGTACCTTTATTATGAACTATATTTCTTGATATTTTTTGCTTAGTGTCTTATAAATATAATATTTCCCTTTTTCAATTTATATATGCTAACTATTAAAATAAACAAAAGCTAGTAATTAATGTGTATTTATCTAAATGTTTAATTCATATTTTACAGTCTTAAATACTTTTATTAATTCTAAATTTTAAAAAATATTAAGATGCCCTGACTAGTGTGGCTCAAACCCAAACCCAAAGTTTGCTGGTTCAATTCATATTCAGGGAACATGCCTGAGTTATGGGTCAGGTCCCTGGTTGGGGGCAGGCTAGAGGCAACCAATGAATATTTCTCCCACACATTGATGTTTCTCTCTCTCTCTTTCTCCTTCCCTTCTCCTCTCCCTAAAATTAAATAAATAAAATATTTTTTAAAACACAAGGATCTCTTGAATTTTTATATCAGCAAAAATACTACATAGTGTTTATTTCTCTGTTCAAGTGTTTGTATCAGTTATTCACTTTCTTTTCTTATTACATTCGCTTTAACTCCCAAGGTGTCAAATTGTAATGGTCATAACAGGCTTTCCTGTGTAAATCTTGATTTTAAGTGAAGTGGATTTAGTGTTGCCATTAAGACATTTGGTGGAGGGGGTTTTTTTTTGGAAATATTTTTTATTATACTTAAGTGGTTTCCTTATAGTTATATTTTAGCTAGAATTTTATTAGCCTGCTGTATTGAATCAAATGCCTTTTAAAAGGGGCTTTAAGAAAACAAGTGCCTCTTAACCATCTATTGATAAAATCATATTTATTTTATCTGTTAAGTAATTGTATGTTTACCAGGTTCCTGATATTGAAATACTTTTGCATTCCGCAAATAAACCCTAACTGATTTGTTGATATGGTGTTTGTTTCTAGGCTAATTAGAATTTTTGTATCTATAATCTATAAATACAGTTTTTCACAAAAGGAGTTTTAGATAAATTTCTGTGAAACAATTAGTGATTATATTGTCTGACAGGTACCTGAAATATTATCACCAGCAATTTTATCAGAAAGTATTTGTTAAATATTGGAATGATATCAAGATCGCCAGTGGCAGATGCAAGTTTTCCACAATTCTAAAATTTTCATTCAAAAGCTTGAATTTTATTTTAAGCAACAAATATTATCAGTTTTTTCCCCTGAAGTGATAGGCAACCTTTATTCATTTTCAAGAAAATGTTTGCCAGTTACCCAGGTCTTAATAACAATACTGTCTGCCAATTCAAGTAAAAATGGCATTCCATGAAAAAGTGGCTAGCGCAACCCACAATGCATGCACACAAGTGTTTTTCCCTGAGACAACCTTCATACTTCAGTATGCAGTGATGTGCTTCATACATCCTTTCTAGTTAGCGACACAGAATACTAAAAAGGCATGTACTCAAGGGTTGAGATGTAGTAAAACTAATAATTTTTACCATTTCATCAAGGACATTCTTAAGGAAACAGACATTTTTAAAACTGAGTGTGTGGCAGTGAAAAATAAAACAGTGACTTCTGTACCTTTTGGTGCCATTGCCTTTCAGTAAGGCACCTGTAGTTTTACCCAGTGTTGCTTTTGCCATTTCTGTCAACGTCATATATTATGTCAGTGTTATTATGAATGTACTTTTGACCCTGCTGACCTCCTAAAAAGGCCTTAGGGGGATGTTCAGGGTCTATGGACCACACCTGGGAACCACTAGTCTAAGCAGATTGGGCTCCTTTTCTGTTCCTTGCAAGAATCAAGCTCTTTCCCACTCCATGGACTCTGCTCCTGCTGGTCCCTCTGACTGGAATACTGAACCCACAACACTTTGCCAGGCCTGCTTTCCTCCTTATCCTTGAGGTTCCAGTTTAAACATCACTTTCACAGGGAAACTTACCCTGGGCTCACAACGCAAGCTCAGTTCTCATGTTCTACGTCTTCAGTAGACCTTGACAAAACCATCATAGCTCTCATGACAGCTTCAATTAACATAATACTTATAAGTTTATCCATTGATGTCTGCTCCCCTAAGAATGTCCTCTGCCTCAGTATCCCCTTCACCTAGCACACTGCACTCAGTCAAGATTCATTGAATGAATAAGTGAGTGAATGATCTGTTTTAGATCAGATCTTGTCTTGAAGGGCTGAGGCCAAGGTCATGGGTTGGACCTACCTCATTCCTCTTCAGTAATTCTAACTACTCCAGTCATCAGTTCCCAAGCCCACCTCAAAGATAGTAGATAAACTGGAATGAAAGATGCATGTGAATAAGGGCAAATCCATCCCTATTAGGGAGGAAAGGCATTCAGAGCTTCCTCCCTAATCATTTGTTGTGGATTTGTTGTCATCGGCAAAGCCGGAAAAGACAACTACAGCAATTCCTGGTCATCTGAGACCTACTTAAACTTCCTGAGACTGTGAAATTGTTCTTATTTCTTCATTTACTGAAAGTCCCCTGGTCCCCCGGCAAATACACATGCCTTGCAGAACCTTGAAAAGTCATCGGAAACTTTCCAGCAGTTATGAGCCATAGTTTAAAAACCTCTGAACTAACAAAATTATCATTCAGTCCCAGATTCAAACCGAAGTGTGGTGATTATACCATATACACTGCAGTTCTGGTTGGGAGAGCAATTTAATTAGAAGCTCTATCTTGAGGCTCTTGTAACTATACCCCAGACGACCCACTCCCCGCCCAAAAAATGATTCTTTAGGATGAAATTTCGAATGTAGTCTCTCAGCCTAAAGGTGTGTTTTCTTATAGAAAGTTGAATAAGATTCTATTTAGGCTATTTTTAAAACTCAAGAAAAGGGGCAAAACGGGGGTTTCATCACCTAAGAAATTACTCAGGTGCTTTTTTACTTTTTTTCCCCCAAATGCCAACTGTTTCCTTTAGAACTTTCAAGTTGTCCTTCTTCATGCCTTTGGCATGTTTAAGGAAATTTCTTTGAGCTGTAATGAAGTTGTTCACAAAATGTGTATTTCACATATGAAAATTTCTTTCTACTCTTTCAAAGAAACTTGCATGGAGATTGTGCATGGGGAATTATAATTGAAAGCAGAGTTCTGAATAAAAGTGTGTGTGTGTGTGTGTGTGCATGCATGTGTGTGTGTATAACAGGTGCATTATTAACACCTTACCAGTGAAAAGTCAGTGGTCAGCCATGTGGTCTTTGTTAAAAATGAACTTAGAAATCAATTAGTCTGAGTCCTTGTTTTACAGATGAGAAAACTGAAGTTCAAAGAGTTACCTAAGTGTTTTGGTCCAGATAAAAAATAAATGATTGATTCTGATAAGTGTACCTTTACATAGGGAAACCAGACACATAAAGCAAGAGTAAAATCTACTCTGACCATTCTGGATGGCAAGGAGGACCCCAAGCCCAGGGAAAGTTCTAGTTCTTACCACTCCTGGCAGATCCTGTGGTAGGAAGTGAGTTGGGAACCAATGTCATTGTCCTGGTAGCCACATATGGGGGGTGGAGGTTGTGACATGGCCCCTTTTGTCTTCTTTCAGCCAGTCACAGACAGTTCTACCAGCAAGTCTGGGGCCCAAAGAGAGGACCCAGAGATTGCCTCCTTTATGGGTAACTGGATACAGTCATGGCTTCTATCTAAAGTGGCTGGTAATTTCAGGCCTAGATAACATATTCACTAATAAGTCATCATTCTTCTGAAATTTTTCCTAATTTAAATACAGCATCTAGCCCTGGCTGACGTGGCTTGGTGGACTGAGTGCCAGCCTGTGAACCAAAAGGTTGCCAGTTTGATTCCCAGTCAGGGCACAGGCCTAAGTTGCAGGCCACGTCCCCAGTTGGGGGCACATGAAAGGCAACCACACTTGATGTTTCCCTCCCTCTCTTTTTCCCTCTCTCCCCTTCTCTGAAAATAAAAAATAAAATCTTTTATTTAATGCAGCATCCAAACCTCAATTCAAACAAATGCTAAATTGCATAGTGGTTTTTTGTTTTGTTTTATTTTTTAAACTGAGGGAGCATTTAGGTGACAAAAGGTACATTTAATGCAAAGGAGCATTTCCTTGAAGGTCCCAGGTTCCACAAAGGTAATTTTTTTAGAACCACGACATATGCATTTGCCCTGGCTGGTGTAGTTCAGTTGGTTGGGCATTATCCTGCAAACTGAAAGGTCGCAGGTTCAACTCCCAGTCAGGTGCTTATGAGAGGCAAGCAATCAATACTTCTCTCTCACATCAATGTTTCTCTCCCTCTCTTTTTTTCTCCCTCCTTTTTCCTCTCTAGAATCAATAAAAAAGAAAAAAAAAAAAAACAGAAGAAAATAGAATCATGACAAATGCACTTAAATATAAAGATGATGCTATGCCCTGGCTGGTGGCACAATGGATAAGGTGCCAGCCTGCAAACCCAAAGGTCGCTGGTTCAATTCCCAGCCAGGTTGCAAGCCAGGTCTCCAGCCGGGTCCATAGCTGGAGGCAGGTAAAAGGCAACCATACATTGATGTTTCTCTCCCTCTCTGCCTCTTCCCCTTCCTCTCTCTCTGGAAATAATAAATAAAAATCTTAAAAAAAAAAAAAAAAAGGATGATGCTATAATACGGGTTGAACCATATGAAATTGCTAATAGTTCATTTTGACCCACCAAAAATTACAGTTCTGTTTTTCTTCCTGGGAGGGAGGCAGTGAATTAAGAAGTGCAGTGAATTTTTACAGCATTTAAGCTTACCAAATGTGATGGGCACACCAAAAACATGAGATGCTTTCAAAGACAATATTAAATAGAAGAGAGCCAATAAAATCACAAGAAAAAAAAGTAGAGCGTCAGAGAAGACAGTACATGACAACTACGTTCCAGTTTCCAAGTACAAGGATGTCATGGCCTGGAAACACAGTCGTCCAAAAGAGAAGCTCAGTCAGGGCAAGTTCAAGGAGGAGGTGGAACATACCACAGACCTTGAAATCTTCACCAGATTTCTAGAAACAAGGGGAGGTAATCAAGGGAACAAGAACAAGCATTATTGTCTCCTGCTATTCCCGCCCTTTGCTCAGCCACCGAGCTTCCTGTCTGTTCCTGGAACTCACCGGGCTCTTTTCTGATAAGAGCCTTTGTGCAGGCTGCTCTCTTTCAAATTTCCTTCTCATCCACCCACATTTCTCATCAAGTGTAACCTCCTTAGAAGTCTTCATTGACTACCCAATCTAAAATAGCCTTCCCTCTGCCCAACCATTTTTAAAAATCATTTGGTTTTCTTTTGTCTTCATAGAAGTTACCAATATATAAACTTATCTTTATTTACTGAGCCCCACAGTAGGAGGTAAGCTTCCAGAGAGCAGAGGCCTTGCTGGGACCAGGCTTGGTGTAGAGTAGTAGGCTTAGGCAGTTAGAATGCTCTCAACTGCAAGCAAAAGAAAGCCCCAGTCAAACTGGTTTAAGCCAGGAAATTATGAAGTCCAGTGTCCCATGTCTTCAAAGAAGGATCTAGTGTCTTCTCTTCGTTCTGCTTTCCATAGTGTCAGCTTCAGCCTACACCTTCTGGTGGCAAAATAACCCAGAACAGTTCCAGGCTTCACATTCATACTTACATCACCCAGGAGAGGAAACATTTCTTGTCATGTGACTTAAGAATCCAAAATATACTTTGAAAGCTCTGGTTTGGATCACATCACTTGCTCTCCCCAAAGCATGATGGAGAAGAGGGACACACTAAGCCAGGGTGAATTCTGTGGAGAAGTGGAGACCAGGTGGAAATGCTGGGTCCTGTCAGGAAGGAGGAATGGGGAGACAAAGGCACCCATCACATCTCCACTGAAGCTCCGATGCATGAAGACGGTTGGAGCTGTGAGATTTCTTCTAGGGCATTAAGGCAGAATGGCTAAGACAGGGCTGTGATGTTGAAGATCTTAAAGGAGGAGAAAATTGAATCATTATTTGATAGGCAATAGAAAGCCATTGAGGATTTTGAGTGGTGGCATAAAAGAATGAAAGTAGCACTAAGATCAGTTGGCAGCAGTTGACAGGCTTGTTTAGAAAAACAAGTGGAAGGTGGAGAAGAGGTGTCATGGTTGGGGAGAGAAAAGAGATCTGGGGCCAGGGGACCCAATTAAGAGATCGTCTAATCATGACATTGTCTAATCTAGTGACCCAGATCACATATGAGAGATGAAAGATAAAATAGATGCTCAAAGCAAAAATTAACCAGGTGTGATGACTGATTGCATACATAATAAATAAGAAGATTAAATGAAAGATGACCTGCCATCTCCAGTTGAATAAAACCATCCATGGTTGGCCAGAAGGACCCCATGGGCCTCTTCCACCTGTATCTTGCCTCTTTCTCACTCAAGCCCCACCCACATCACATAGGTCTTCTTTCAACATCAGCTGCTCTTCAGGCATGCCCTCCCCAGCCCCTGGGGCCCTGCCAGCATTTCCCCCACCCCTCTCTGCAACCCTGCCCTTCTGCCTCAGGTCTCAGACTCAATGTCACCTACTCTGACTATCAAATTAGGTGTCTCTGTCTCTAATGTCTAGGCACATGCACACAACCACATTGTGTTCTATTAAAAAAATATACCATGATGAAAGGAGATTTGACTTTGGGTGGTAGATGCACAATGCAATATACAGATGATGAATTTTACACTTGAAACCTATATGATTTTATTAACCAATGTCACCCCAATAAATTTAATTTGAAAAGTATCCTTTTTTTTCTTTATAGAACTCACCACCATGTATAATGGCCTAGGTATTTGTTAATCCCTTCAGTGTCTTCCCCAGCATACCTTAGCTTTAGGATCAGCGTTTGGGAAGAACTCAGGTTTAGGTCTGGGTGAGCAGAATGAAGTCCAATATGCTATCAGCAGGCAAGGATGCTGGGAAAGAGAGATGGTCTATTACTTCTTACTTTATATTTTCACTTGAATGTCTGCCAGAGACTCAGCGTGCCCACATCAAAGCTGATGTCTTCTCTCCAAAGACCTCCACCTCCACCTCTCCTCCCCTTAGTTTAACATGACCTGGTTCCTTTCAGCCCTTCCTACCCTCTTTCTTCTTCTTCCTTCTGCAGTGCTGTGTTTGCAGTCCATGGTTTTATTGGATTAAGTAATGTGAGTGAGCCCTAATGAATCCCTTTGTTTTGCAAATAAGAAAAATATGTCCCAAGGATGCAAAATCACTTATTCAAAGCCACACAGCTAGTTAAAGAGAAAACCTGGACTAGAATCCATGGTTTGTTGTTTTTGGTGTTTCGTTTTTGTTTTTCATTCCAGTTCAGTTCCCTCTCATTAGCGTATGCTCAGTGCGGAAGTGTAGGTAGGGCAAGCCTTGGGAATGGATTGCCTGAAATCCATGAACTTCTTGGTTCCTTTCTGGAACTAATTTAAGTCCTCTACAAAGAGGCCACAGAAAGTCATGAGGACACTCAATGTATATTCTGTTTCTATTTAATATTAAATTGTGCTTTCTGACAACATAGGAAATATAGTCAGTAAGATTGTAATAACTATGTATGGTGCCAGATGGATACTGTAAATGTCAGGGAGATCACTTTGTAAAGTGTGTGATTGTCTAACCACCATGCTGTCCACCTGAAACTAATACAAAATAATATTGAATGTAAACCGTAATTGAAGAAAAAATGCATGATGACACAGTTAAAGGAAGATTAGGCCATTCTAGTGCCTTTTGAAAATAGAAAGTGTACTTATAAGCCAACTCTGTATTAACAGATATTACTTAAAAATAACATTACCCCAAGTGTCACTAGTTTGATCCCCAGTCAGGGCACATAACCAGGTTGCACTCCAGGTCTCCAGCCAGGTCCCCAGCTGGAGACAGGTGAAAGGCAACCATACATTGATGTTTTTCTCCTTTTCTTCCTCCCTCCATTCCCCTCTCTAAAATAATAAATACCCCCTGGCTGGTGGCTCAGTAGAAATGTGCCAACCTATGAACCCAAAGGTCACTGGTTTGATTCCCAGCCAGGGCACATAACCAGGTTGCAAGCCAGGTCTCCAGCCAGGTCTCCAGCCAGGTCCATAGCTGGAGGCAGGTGAAAGGCTATCACACATCGATGCCTTCCCCTCTCTCTAAAAATAACAAATAAAAACTTAAAAATAATAATAATGAATAAAATCTTTTATAAAAAAGCTTTAAAAATAACATTACCAAAGATCAAAATATTCAACAGGTTGGCATCTGCCACAGCACTCGTCTGCCCCGCGTGCACACCACACATTAGTGTGTTTGTCAGGACAGCTCGAGTTGGAGGGAAGCTTGGATTCTTTTCCTCGCGTTCACATTTTCCCTCCTGTCCCCCCACATTATTCCCCTTTCTTCCCCTTCTCCACTTACAAGTAACAGAACCACAACTTAAAGAAGAAGGCCACTTGTCATCTCACATAACAGGAAGTTCAGAGCTGGCATCACGGGGGTCCTGACTGAATTCATCAAGAAGATATGTCCTCTTCTTTCTCCAAGGCTGCCATTCTTGGTGCTGGCAGTGTCTTCCATTCTATCTGGAGATGCAGATAGCGCCACCACTGGTGAAGAGGGGCATTTCCCACTGTGCTTCCATTTTACAAGCCCCTCGCCCCTCACCCCTCCACGATGGCTCTGGTCCTGTCACCCAGGCCCTGAGGCAACCAGGGTCTAGCAACAGGAGACCTGGAGAGTGGGCACCAGCCAGCCTCCCTCAAGCACACAGCATTGAAAAGGCTGAACGCAGCCAGGTACTAAGAGCAATGAAGTACTAATGTACTTAGACAACCTGTGATATCAACCACAATACAACCCTATCCCACAAGTAAACAGATGGTATGTGCCAAATTATTATTAGAATTGCTGGGAAGTAGTGTTATGAAGAATTTTCCCTTTTTCCCCTTTTCTATTTTTCAAAATTCTAAAAGTGAGCATATAGTTTTTTTTTATAATCAAAAGTAAAATCTATTTTTAAAGTTAAGGAAAAGAAATAAGCTACTTTGGGACACTTGTTGAGAAAAGCCAAATAGGAAGAATGGAATAGGAATGCAAGTAGCATCTGAGATATTTCCTGTCCAAAAGGAGCTTAGGACACACTAAATAGTTTGTAAACAACTGAAAGGTTCTGCAAGCAATTCCAATGTATGTGGGTGCGCTGGGGGTTTCCCATACCAACAACCTATTCTCAGACACCAGATAGGCATCCTACAATTTAACTCAATTCCAACACTATCTACCCAAAGACAGCCACAGACCCCCTCATAGGTGAAGGGCTCAGCCCCTTCCCCTTTAGAACCCCTTTGGCTTTAGAGGCCAGTCACAATTCTAGGTTGTCAACTGTGCTTCTGACCCACTGGCTGTAGAGTGGAGGTCCCCATGGCCTTCTCCTTGGGGTCAATTAATTTGCTGGAATGGCTAACAGATTCAGAGAAACATTTTACTTACTACATCACTTTTTTATTATAAACAGATAGAAAACAGCCAGGTGGAAGAGATGCATAGGGCAAGGTATGAAGGAAAGGTTCAGAGCTTCCATGCCCTCTCCTGTCTCCACTCTCCTAGTACCTCCATCCTCAGCCACCTGGATGCTCTCTGAACACCTTCCTCCTGGGCTTTTCTGGAAGTTTCATTACCATAGGTTACTCATTCAACCTTCAGGCCCCCAGCCCCAGGGGATGGGATTGTAAGTTCCCACCCTCTAATCACCTGGTTGGTTTTCCTGGCATCTCTTTAGGTGAAATCCAAAAGTCACTTCGTTAATATAACAAAAGGCATCTTTATTGTTCTCAGCACTTAAGCAATGCACTGGTTTTAGGAGCTCTGTGCCAAAAATGGGGACGAAGACCAAATACTTTATATATATTTCTTATAAATCATAATATCTCAACAACAAAGGCATATATTCATAACACATCTAGGCTAATTTTTTTTTAGTGCTCAAAATTAGAGACCAGGACAGTATCAATTATGCTAGTTCTGGCAAAGAGATAATAATTATGCAAGAATTCAGGGAGTACAGAGGATGGGTGGAACTTCCATGTATGGCAGAAGAAATAGGCACTGGCTTTTTATGGAGGATTATAAAATGCTGTTCTTCCTTTTCTTAAAGAAACACTGAAAAGGGCAGCATTCAAACAAAAATGCACTTCTTCTATGTATAACTTCCCAAATGTCAATAGAAGCACAGCTCCCTTAGTTCTAAATAATAACAACCGCAACTTGGAGAAGAGTTGAAACAGAACGCTAAGTGGATTTGCAGCACATCAAGACCTGTACAGGACGGTAATAAAATGAGTCAACATCATCCATCTTGAAACACTTTCTTACCTTCAAGTCCTTCCCCATTCACATTTGTCTTTGCTCTAGGATCTTGGGTCCTAGGAAGATGAAAATAGAAGCATTCTTTATTCTGAGTTAGTCCTAGACTTGTGGTTCTCTAAAGATGGAGTTAGAGGTGGTAGGTGGGATGTACCCAGTCCCTGGAGCATGAGTTCCAGTTTACCTGGTAGGGCTCTCCGAGGCCACATAGACACCATACTTTAACATGAAGGAGAATTGAGTGAATGAAACATGCTGTTTCATCTCCCCATCCATTCAATTAACTTCCTTGAAGGTAGATCTTTGTGTGTGAGAACCCTTTAACTTACATAACACATGACAATTTCCAGGGGCATTCACAGTCTGTACAATCCCTTGTAAGAGGTATTCCACATATTGTAAAAAGAGAAAAAATAAGATTCAAAATGATAAAACAAGTTATTCAAGGTCAATAGGTCAATGGCCTTGAGTGGCAAAGTCCATTTTCCTTAACTGAGGTCTTTGTAGTCATCCCATTAAAATAGTTTGATATACAAACACAGGAAGAACCAGTCACGAAGAAGCACTACGTATCTGGATTGTGTTCACATAGACTTTTCTTTCTTTCTTCCTTTCTTTCTTAGTTATTTTCTCTCTTCTTTTTTCCTGTTTCCCTTTCTTCCTCCCTCCCTCCTTGCCTCTGCCCCTTAATATTTAACACCAAGCTCTCAGCTGTTTGGAATAAAAACAACTATATTAAGCTAAGTTCTCTCTTCCACCCACACCCTCTTATTGCCCTTATCCAGCAAACATAAGGGAGACTTGAACACCGCATTCTAAATGCCAAAACCATTCCCTACCACACAGGAGACTGCGGCATGGTTTGAAAAATTAAATGCATTAAAATCATATTGTTGGCTACTTAAAGTACCTCTCATCATTTATAAAACATTATTCCCTTTGATTTCTCATATTTTTAGCTTCAGTGCAGATCCAATAGACCAACAGACTCTTACTTGTTTTACTTTATTTTTCCAGATCATATTTCAGAAACTAACTTGTTAGTTACCGTGACTTTCGAGAGGCTTTCCTCCCCAGACAGACAAAGCACAAGAGAAAAGTATGTTGGGAAGCTTCAGCTATGATAGCCATCTTTGTGCAGGCAGTGACAGCATGCATTCCACTGTGACAAAACTAGCTCTGTGGGTTATTGCAGTGCCTGTTCCTTGACCCTGAATATAACAGCACTCAAGACATTATCTATTTTTTGAGCTCAGCTTATAGAAATGACCTTGAAAGATTATCTGGGAATGGCCCACTTGTTTAAAATATATGGGTCCACCACTCGAAGGTGTTAGGTGGGCAGAGAAAGACGAACTTGGCAATTTCTACCCTCTTTCCCTTCTTTACTCGACCACGTGAAGGTCAGGCAGAGTGCACTTAACAGTCTAATAATGATAAGGACAAATTTTGCTCGGTGTCCACATTGGTGAAATACAAAAACCTGAATTTATATATAAACCCCTATGGGATATGAAGCATCTCATTCCTTAGGAATTGGCCTCCCACCAGACAATCTGCATGCCATCACTGGGAAATGGGTAAGAAAACATGGTGCAAGTCTAGGTTGCATTAGAAGTAATGAATTAGATGGAAACATATGAGTAATATCATGGATGGGCCTTGAAGGAATAGTACAGAGTGAAAAAAGGAAATGGGCATATAAAGCAACAATCCATATCTGGCAAGAACATGTATAACAGAAATCCACCTTAAAACTGAGGAAGGGAGCTTGTGGGGGAGGACAGGCAGATGGGGTACTTGATCAATCAGCAAATCACAGTCAACTGAGGGGCTGGCACACACCCAGGATGATGAGCCATGAGTTGAGGGGTATGATTAACTCCAACTCAGCACCTCAGGTCCAAATGAGAAAAAAAACGGAGGAATTAAAAAGAAAAATTTGTTTTTACATAGAAGAAAAACTTGTCTCCCCAAACAACTGTAAGCATTGATGATATAAATTCCTATCCCTATTGGCTAGTGTTGGAATATTTTTCTAGTCCTGTTCCTCCTATCCTTGGGATTTCCTTTTGTTTCTGTCCAACAAAAACACTCCCATTTTGAAATAGGTAAGTGTTCATGTTCTAATCGCAGGGGGGTAGGATACCACATCTCACTTTTTAAATGACCGGTACATTATGGGGACAGGGTACAGAGACTGCAGGAATTGACTCAGAGCAGACATTTCCTTGACATCTCCTTGTCCCAGCTTTAGAACCCAAGTAGATTTTTCACTCTGCTTATAATAGATCTTCATTTGAACATTAAAATGCTCAGTATCATTTATTTCTTATTCAACTCTTCTCTCTCTTCCTCCACCCAAAGCCCCTTCCTCAAAACTCTGATCAAAACTAACAGATTAGCAACGTGGCCCCTCATAGCCCAAACATAACCTGCTTTTAGTTATTTATTTTTTAAGTCTCACCTGGGGATATGCTTTTAGAGAGAGAGGAAAGGGGAGCTCGAGAGAAACCATGTGATAGAGAAACATTGATTGGTTGCTGCCTGTACATACGCCAACAGGGGATCGAACCTGCAGCCCAGGTATGTGCCTTTTGTTGTCCGGGGACAACCCTCCAACTAACTGAACCGCCTGGCCAGGGCTGACATTACCTGCTTTTGGCCAAAATGAAAGGGGTAGAAAGAGCTCTGATCTGACTCTTAGGTTTGGTTCAGCCCCTGAGCCACTGGGAGCCGCTGACCTCGTCATTCTGTCCGGCTGAGCCACAGTTTCTATAAAGTGGTGGGATTGTTTTGAACTGGGTGGGGTGGAAAGGGGTGGAAGGGAATGGGAAGTTGTTTACAAAGATTTAGTAGGTTAGAAGGTTTCCATCAGTCCAGAATATTTCCTTGCTCAGGTGGGAGAATCTGTCCCACTTCACTGTTTTTTCTCTTTCTCTTTTTTAAAGATTTTATTTATTTGTTTATTATTTTTTAAACTAATTTTGAGAGAGAGAGGGAGGGAGGGAGAAAGGGAAGCAAAGAAACATCAATGTGAGAAAAATACTGATCATTGCCTCCCTTCCGCACATGCCCCAACCAGGGACAGAACCTGCAACCCAGGCCCATGTCCTAACTGGGGACTCTGCCTAGACCTTTTGCTTCGCATGACAATGCCCAACCCACTGAGCTACATGAGATCCAGAAACTTCCTCAAAAAAAAAAAAAAAAATACTATGTTCCTTTTTATACAAAAACATAAATGAAGATCCCATATAATGTAAGCTTATTAAAAAAAAAAAAGGAGAAAATGAACTGAATCAATACGCAAATTGTAAGTGAAAGCTCTTAATGACTTACAGGTAGGGCAACACTTTCACAGTGCATAATTGCTAGGAGAAAAGTGCCAGTACATATGTTTAAGGGAACAAAACAAGCTAAGTCACCACATTCGTGAGCTCATTTTGATGTGCTGGAATGCTAATGAGCATCCAGGGTGCCTGGATAGGAGATGGAGTAGCTAAAGATGACTTTAAAATACTAATAACTCCTTTAAGTTAAATTCCAAAAGCCTTTGCTGGCTTTCCACGATCTAGCCCCAAACTTTCATTTTCACTCCATCGTCTATGCCAGGGGTGTCAAACTCCTTTTCATGGGAAAAGCCTCACAGTTGCCTTCAAAGGGCCGAATGTAATTTTAGGACTGTATAAATCTAACTACTTCTTAACAGTGAAGCGAGCAGGTGGAAACAAGGTGCGGGGCCGAAGGTGCGATCCGGATAAAACAAGGTGGGCCTTGTGTTTGCCATCCATGTTCTATGTCTTCACAAACCCAGATACGCCTGTCTCCTCTCAGGTCTAAAACGGGTCTGCCACTCCTGAGGTCCAAATGCCACTCACTCTGTGCCTCCAGGCTGGGCTCCCCAGCTGTCCCATTCTGTGGTAAGGGTCATCTCAAAAGCCACTCTACCTCTCTTCACCCCTCCTTTGTCTTTTAAAATACATTATTTAATTTATTCTTCTGCTTTATATTATAGTCCTGGGTTTTCCTGCTTGTTTTCCCCCTAGAGGATAAATTCCTTGAAAGGATTGGTGTGATTCCTATCCTAGTCCCACCAGTGCCTTTGCACAGAATAGGAAACCAGCAAATATTTGTTCATTCATTTAACAAATATTTATTGAATGCCTATTGTGTGCACCAGGCACTTTGAAGATGCTGAGAATGTAGCAGGAAAAGTTTTTATTCTCTTGGATTATAGACTGTAGTCAGGAAGGAGATATAAATAAATAAATGCATATGTATTAAATAAATATATATGGGTAATTTGCCTCAACTGTCAGGTAGTGAGTGATAAATGAAATAAAGCAGGGTATGTGAAAATGTCATAGGGAGTGGGAGTGGGGAGCTGCATTGCTCTTTCAGATTGGGTCATCAGGCAGGGCCTTGCTAAGGTGACCTTTGAGCGTAGGCTTGAAGGAAGTGAGGGAGCAGGCCTTGCAGGTAACTGAGAGGAGAGCAATCTAGCAGGAACAGTACATGCAAAGGCCCTGAGGTAGGGGCATGCTTGATGGATGTTGAGTAAATGCATACAATTATGTTATGCAGTCTGCCAGCCATCTGGTCCTATAAAAGTGCCTCTTCTTTCTTTGTTCAAAGCGGGACAAAAATTCCTGCCTGCCTTGTAAATAATATATTCACTTCATGAATCTGTAACTATTTAATTCAAACAGCTTATACTTGGAAAATCTTAGGCTAGAGTTTCTTGTTGTATCCTATCTCTCAGTAAACACCTCTCTTGAGCAGTACAATAAAAAAACTGAGTTAATTTGTATCTCTGGAATGAAAACAAAGAATGTGATTCTGTTTTTCCTTTTATGCCCCTGTCAGAGATAGCCTGGGTACCAGTTTTCTATCCTTCTTTGTGAAGAACTGCGAGACAGGCAGGAAATCCAGATGAGCAGTGGTGGGCTATTCATATTGTTTCCCAGTCTGGGTGGTTGGACCTGAGAATTTTTTCCACAGCTCTGTGCTGTCATGTACATGGTGGTTAATTTGAAAAGGGAACTAGGGAGAGTGTCGTTTCTTTGAAAACAAGATAGGAACAAAAACATTTTGGTTTCAGGCTCTTCTTCACTCACTAAAAATATCAAGTTGAATAAGAAATTTTACATGCATTGACTTTTTTCATCATAAATCAATTCTCAGTGTGCTGAGTCTGAGGAGCTCAAAATGTGCCATGTCGCTCAAATATGTATCGCACTCCTCTTGTGTGCAGGGCCCTCGCCGAGGCGTTGCGGTTGGCACAGGGAAGTATTAGATATGGCCTCTGATCTCAAAGTTGAGAATCCCATTGGCAGCCAAGACCTAGTCGCAGGAATGTTAAACAGTGATAGTGGACAGAAACAGTGATAGTGGACACCATGCAATTAAGGATCAAATGAGTGAGGACTTTTGCTTCCAGCCAAGAAGGAGTAACAGAGACCAGACTTCCCCTTTGCATTTAAACAACAACACATAGCACAGACAGATACTGGTTTTTAAGACACTGGCTATCAGATAACAAAGGCCTGTGATCTCTGAGGTAGGAAAAAACTCAAGTCAACGCTACAATTTTTCCAGCTTACTGCTGTGAAAGTTTTGGCTACAGAGCCAATGGGCTGCTGTTCAAAGTACCACAAACCGATACCTTAAACAACAAAAATTTATTGGCCAGTTTTTAAGTCTAGATGTCCAAAATCAAAATGTTGGCCGGGTTGGTTCCTCCTGAGGGTTGTGAGGTAGAATGCATTCCAAACTTCTCTCCTAGCTTCCTGTAGCCTCAGGCTTGTAGATGGCATTCTCCCGGTGTCTCCACATCATTTTTCCTCTGTTCATGCCTGCTTCCAAATACCCTCTTCTTATAAAAATGCCAGTTATATTGGAGTGAGTCCCACCCTAATAACCTCATTGTAGCTTGATTACCACTATCAAGACCCCATTTCAAAATAAAGTCAGACACTAAGGTACTGAGGATTAGGAAGACTTCAGCATCTTTTCGTGTGAACATGATTCAGCCCATAACAGAGAGGGATTCCAGAGAGAGCCTGCTGGATTTCCTGAGATGAGATCAAGGAAGGGTTCAGGAACACCATGGCTGCTAGAACTTTTAAGACAGAACACCAGAGAAAATAAAGCTGCACAGACGGAGAACACTGAAGATCTGCATTGCGCACCCAGTAGTATTTAGCAGAATAGGATCAGCACATGCATGTGAGGAAGCTACACAAGACCGTCCAAAAACTTTAGAGGGAACAGTGCGCAGGCTCACCTGGGGCCAGGAGTACTGCCTATTCCTACTAGCCAGGGTGGAAAAACTCCTAATTCAGGAAGCACTGGGTGGATTACTAAGGGAAGTCTTGCCCTACTGTGGTGAATAATTAGCCACACCCAACTAATCTCAAAAGCAAACCCAAGAGGACAGACTGTTTCCAAATAAATGAATCCCAAAGCAAAGCTCCAGAATATTTATAAAAATACAGAAGTATCCAGCACCCAACAAAGTAAAATTTACAATGTTCTGCATCCAATGAAAGATTAGCAGGCATGCAGAGAAGCAGGAAAACATGACTTACAATGAAGGGAATAGTCAATCCATCGAGACCAACCCAGAACTAACACAGACAGTAAATGAGCAGATAAGGACATTAACATAGAAAGTTATTGTAACTGTTTTTCCACGTGTCCAAAATTGAGATGTAAAAGATGTTAAAAAAAGAAAAGGTTGGAGGGGGGAGGAAGAGGCAAGGAAGGGGAGCAGCTTAGACAAGAACCTAGTATAAAGGAACCATGGACATGGACAATAGGTGGGATTGACTTTGGGCGGAATGGGTAGGGGGGGAGGGGGACAGAGGGGAGCAAAAAGGGGATGGATGTAATACAACAACAATAAAATTAAAAAAAAAAAAAATGTTGCTGGTTCGATTCCCAGCCAGGGCACATAACCAGGTTGCAAGCCTGGTCTCCAGCCAGCTCTGTAGCTGGAGGCAGGTGAAAGGCAACCATACATTGAAAAAAAGAAAAAAAGGACCATATCAAATTTCTAGAAATGACAAATACAAGGTTTGAGATGAAAAATACCCTGGGTGGAATTAATAGCAAATTACACAATGAAGAAGAAAAGATAACTGATCCAGAAACATAGCAACAAAAATAATACAAAATGAAACACTAAATGTATCTTTTATTTTAATTTAAAAGTTAAAAATTAAAGACAAAGATTAATTTTAAAAAGTAAAAAAAGCATAAATGAGATATATGGCAACTTCAAGCAACCAAATATGCCTATAATTAAAGTTCCCCCAAAAGAAAAGAGAGGCAAAATGATAGAAAAAAGACAATATTTGAAGAAATACCAGCCAAAAACTTTCCAAATTCAATAAAAACTATTAACTTATAGTTCTGAGTAGGTCAATGGACCCAAACATAAGAAACATGAACAAAACTACAGCAAGACATGTTCTAATCAAATTGCACAAATCAATTATAAAAAGAAAACCTTAAAAGCACCCGGAGAAAAAGGACTTGTTACTACAGAAGAATAAAGATAAGGGTGACGGAGGAGCTTGTCAGAGAGTACAGTGATAAAGCCACATTCTGTGCATGGCTGATTGGTAACAGATACAGAGGCATTTCAGTGGAGAAAAGGTAGAGGGTTTTGTTGTTTTGTTTTGTTTTTTCAACAAATGGGGCTCAAACCATATAAAATGCAAAATATACAAAAACAAAACTTTGAGTCACACCTCACACTATATACAAAATGGACTATATGCTACATAAGAAACCTAAAACTGTAAAGCTTCAAGAATAAAATAAAATCATTGTGACCTTGAGTTAGGCAAAGATTTCTTTGCTACAACACCAAAAGATCAATCCATGCAAGAATAAATTGATAAATTTAACAACAACAACAACAAAATTTAAGTTCATATCTTCCAAATAACAGTTGAGGTTTCAAAAACTATCCCACAGACTATAAGTTAAGTGTGGAGCATGTATCTGATAAGGGACTTTTATGAGAATATACAAGAGAAGCAATTCAGTATCATTATTAAGGAAATGTTAGTTAAACCCACAATCAGATTCCTACCTCAATGGTTTCAATTTAAACAAGTATTGGTAAGGATGTGGAAAAACTGGAACTCCCATGCAAAGCTGGTAAAAATGTGAAATGGTACAACCACTTTGGAAAATGGTTTGGCAATTTCTAAAAAAGTTAAATATATACCTACCCTATGACCCAGTCATTCCATTCCTAGATAATTACCAAGGGGGAAAAAAAAAGCATATATCCATATAAAGATTTATACATGAATGTTCATAATGGCTTTATTTATCAAAGCTCCAAGCTGGAAATAACCCAAATGCTATCAATAGGTGGTGAGTGGATGAACAAAATTTGGTATGTTTCTGTACAACACAATAGTACTTGGCAGAAAAAAAAAATGAATGAACAACTAATACAACAAATGGATACATTTCCAAATAATTAACTTGAGAGAAAGGAACCAGACCGCAAAAGTACATACTCTGAAAGTTTGTCCCAAAGGTATTGGCTGCACAAACTATTTTAATTACATTGACATTGGCTCAATACTTTTGGGACAGACCTTGTATGTGATTGTACAAATCTCTAGAAATTGCGTATTAATTTATAGGTGACAGAGAACAGATCAGTGATTGCCTGGAGTGGAGAAAGGAAAATGGGAATGAAGACAAGATTATAACAGGGCATGATGAAACTTTTGCAGGTGATGGATATGTTCATTATCTTGATTGTGATAATGATTTCATGAGCATAAACATATGGAGAAACATCACATGTGTATAGTTTCTTGTGTATACATTTCTTGTGTGTCAATTATACCTCAATAAAGCTGTTTTTTAAAAAGAATCAAACAAGTTGTCCAGATAGTTCAACTGATCTTAATGAAGGTCAGAAAGAAAATGCAGAGGACTAAAGTGAATGGGGGAGGTCTTCCTTGGAGACAGAAACTTAAAGGGTAGGGAAGATTTCTATAGGCATAAAAGATGGAGTGTGGTTCTAGAAGGAGGCACAGCACAAGAAAGATGAGGGTAGGGAATTAATGAATATTTATTCATTGTCTCCTTAGGGGACTCAGTGAGCATATAATAAAATATATGTGCCAAAGTCAGAATCTATATTTATGGTGATAGACACCCATTCTAATTATTATTTTTCCTTCTCCTGTTTTGGCTATCTATTGTTGTGCAACAAACCACCCCAAATGTAGTACCTTAAAACATCCATTTGTCATGGCTTGTGTTACTGTGGTTTGAGTGGATAGGTCCGTGTGGTGTAAGGTGAGATGTTGGGAAGGCTGGAGGGTTCTCTGCCTACACCATCCAGGATGATTTCCCATCACCATGGGAGCTCAGCTAGGGCTAGCTCCTGGAGACACTCCCTATGGCCTCTCCTGTGACTTGGGTTTCTCACAGCATGGTAGCTGACTTCTGAAAGAGAGCAGCCCAGGAACTAGAGAGTCAAGAAAAAACAGGAAGGATTCTTATAATCTAACTTCTGAGCAGCCTACTTTTGGTCAAGGCAAGTCACAGACCCAGGCCAGATTCAAGGAGGGGGAAAAATAGACCCCACTTTTCCATGGGAGAAATACAAAAGAATTCTTAATCATCTTTGATTTACTACACCATCTCTTCCCAGACACTTACCAATGTGCATTTATGTCTACTTTCTCATAGGATTACAAGGTAATTATGAACATGCACACACACATCTTATGTCATACCTCATTCTCTTGAATTCTCAAATCAACTTTCAAATGAAGCATTTTTTAAAAATTTTATTGTTGTTGTATTACATCCATCCCCTTTTTGCTCTCCTCTGTCCCCCTCCCCACCCACCCATTCCCCCCAAAGTCAATCCCACCTGTTGTCCATGTCCATGGTTCCTTTATACTAGGCTCTTGTCTAAGCTGCTCCCCTTTCTTGCCTCTGCCTCCCCCCTCCCCACAACCCCTTTCCCCCTGACCACTGAAGGCCTATTCCTTGTATTCATATACTTGGTTCCGTTTTGCTTGTCATTAGTTTTGCTCATTATTGTCCCGTAATGGGTGC